>JASDQU011105074.1:0-14063 GCA_032191745.1 Picea mariana
GGCCTCCTCCTGGTGCTCTTGCTGCCCACTCTACTACCTCATTTCATCAGGAGGTTCAAGGATGTTTTCTTCGATGCCTTTCTGTGTCTCTTCCTCTACAAAGAAAGGTTTGAATTCCTCAGCTGGAGTGCCTCTAGGATTGTGTTCATATCTTGGAACAAGGGTCATGATATCCACTTCGAAACAAGCAGGGGGATCCCAATTATCTGGAACCGTGAAAAGGAGGCTCTCTGAGTAATTTTGGGTGGATTCCTCTAGAGGAGTCTCCTCGACATATGACATGGGAGCCTTCCCAATTCCTTTGGACTTTCTGGGTCTCCTTCTCTTAGCTAGAGTCAGTGTTGTCTCAAATTTCTTTTGCCTTTTCCTTCGCGAGTCAGCTGCATACCACCTTGCGCCTTTGCGGGGCCACCCCCTTGCTCGTGGCATGCTTATAAATAGAGCTATTGTCGGAGTTCCCACTGTGAGGTTGTCTTTGTTCGGCTATACAACCTTTCAAATCATCCCAAAGCCTCCAAGGCTATTGATAAGGGCGAAAATGATAGCTATGGTCATTAAGGTTGTGGTCTTAATGCTCTGGTTGGTCGTTCTCCTCACGCGAGTGAGAGGCCTCGTCATATGGTGAAGGCCGCTTGGGTTTGTACCCATCATAAATGGTGAGGATATGGGAGCGGGTAGCCACCATTAATGGCCCCTCCTGGCGCTGCTCCACGTGTTCTTCCTGCTCCATGTGGCACCCCATCTGGGGTTAATATAATATATATTAAGAATGTATAAATGTAAGGTATTAATTAATTAATACATTAATACATTGCTAAATTATTAATACAGTAATGAAGTAACACAATAATTTTTAGCTTCATAATGAAGAAAACAACAGAAACATAATGGAAATAATAGAAGCAATCAAGAAACCATGATGACCAAAGATAAAAGAATACTGGAAAAAAAGGCATACTCTATATTCATCAATGCCTCAAATAATCATGTACATAGACATACATATATAATACAAGAAGACCATAACGGTCATATAACTGTATAACAATTAGGTAAACTAACTAACTGATGATTAGAGTTTTAACATCCCCCCTTCATCATAAGTTCATTCTTGCCTGAAAACTACCACTACTTGACAATCGACAATGTGTCAAGTAAATATTCAGAGGGATGGCTGAAGATGCTCTTTGAAATCTGAAAAAAATAGCAGAAGTTGATGTCTTGTACTAAAATGGTGGTTTAAGGTTGACCACAAACTAATTTGGTGGTTTCGGGATGACCATAAGCCAATCTGGTGGTTTCAGGATGACCACAAACCAAATGTTTAGCAGAAGTTGATGTCTTCTACTAAATGACATGGTTTTAAGTTGACCATAAACTAACAAGAGCTCAAGGCTCGAAAATATGAAAAAGTAACAAGCAGAACTTCATGTCTTCTGCTCAATTGGTGGTTTTAAGATGACCACAAACCATATCAACAACAGTATGTTCAGGAACAAGACTACATACTAAGAACTAGGTTGCATACTTGATCATTAGGCTCAAAATCAATCTTGGAAATTGACTCAAAATCAAAATTGGAACCTGACTCAACTAGATTTCCCCCCTATTAGGGACAAGTGGTTCCAATTCCCTTGACCATCATTCATAAGTATGGCCAAGAAGAGATCCAACACATCAAACTGTCTTCTGGTGAAGTCTTAAGACTCAATCTTCAACTCAGAAGACTACATCAACTAGGCTCCGATCATACCCTAAATCATCAAATCTTGAAAAACATTCATGTCCATCAACTGTATAAATATCTCCAATCATTTACGACTATACTTGTGTATAAATTCGACGATAATACTGCTCCAATAAATTGGCCTCCAAATGCCAATGCCAATTCCCTAACCATTCAAAAAGAATTTGTTTCTGCTTGTGCTTTTGACACCTTACTGGTGGGTGATTTATCTTCCCACAAAGTCTGCATGGGTGAAGATCAAAACAATTTGTCTTATCATGGCCAAATCGATGATAGTATTTTCACTGTATGGGTTCTTTATCTAACTCATTATCATGATTTGGAATATCTGTAACAACATATTCATCAACAATATCCTGTACATGTTCCTTACCAATATCCTCAAGCTCTGTCATCTTATCATCATTCAAAAACCTCCATTCACAAAGCAAATAGGTTCACAATAATTAGGAACATTAAAAATGTTGTTAGCATCATTTACATATCCTAGTCCATATCGAGTTCGTTTAAATCATAATTCTTCCCATGGTCGAACAATACATTTATCCGCAACTTTTTCTGACATAGGGACTTCATCTAACTAATCTTCATGTTTATGACTTTCATCACTAGTCAACTGAGCGTCTTCATTCGCATCCTTAATGTCATTGTGTTTGTTAAAATCACATTATTGGTGTTGAAGCAAGCTCAACTGATCAAACAACAAATTGTTTTGAAGTTTGAACATATCAATCTTCTTGTGCATTGCTTGTGAACAAGTAATCACTGTACTAAGAGTGCGCTTTTTTTTTTTGCAATTGTAGATTTCGTAGTTGAGTTAATTAATGTGTGCACTATTGTAAATATTTCTTCAATTCTTGCCATTATGCAGAATATGGAAGATATATGTTATGTATCCTATTGTGCATGCCAAGAGAAAATACAAGTTAACCAATAACTTAGACGTACACAAAGATCGTAAAAAAGGCCCATTTGTGGACACCCTTTTATTTTTTATTTTTTTTACAACTACCTTATAACTCTGTCCTTATAACTCCATTACAAAAATAAATCATACGAACAAATGATCTTAACAATAGGTCTTATAAATCCTCTATGAAAATAAACCCTTATAACTTAAAATATCGAAAACGAGGAGGAGGTAGTACAGCCAGTCAATGAAATTACAATTCGTTAGCGGTTTTACAACAACCATTCAAAATTGCTTTACAGGCGAAACCGCTCTACAGGTGATACTATCCTGGTTTGATAAAAATGGAGTAGGACGACTCAGGCTCGCCTACAATGTTCCTTTGTAGAGATTCTCAAAGATCAACTTATGTTGACTCCGGTGGATTGAACCCGCGACCTGAGAAGCCAAAAAATCTAGGTAAGAAAACCCAAATTTCTCCCCCAACTGCAGAAGAAAAAAATCTCAGATGATACCAAGAGTAAAAGAAACACATCAACTCATCGTTGGAATTTTTAATCCGTACGCAATTGTTGTTGCTCCGTTTTCATCATCAAATGCTAAAAATAAATATCAGCCTGGGCGCGCACTCCATCTCTCTGTTATTCATTCAAAACTTGATATTTTTATCACCAAGCATGCCCTCTCCTCAAAATGTATCCATCATAATCCCAATGATCATAAAGTTGTTCATAAAGAACAATGTTGTCTCCACTAGGGTTCAAAATTCACAAACAATGCTTGGCGACTTTCTTTCTCTTCCTCCACACGAGCAAGTACAACAACAACTTCAGAAATGAAGACTATTGTTTTTCTCTACATGAGTAAAAAATCTTTGGTCAGACAGGCTCAAACAGTTTCTTTCTTTGCACGGGTCGGACAGGCGAACAGTGGAAGCACCTCTGCACTTTTTTTTCTTCCTCTTCCAACAACAACTCGCGATGACTTTGGCAAGGCCTCTGCCCTTTTTTTTCTGCCTCTTCCAGCAAGAACTCGCAATGGCTTTCTCTCTTATGCTTGGGGAAAACACACATATCCTCTATCAGGCCTCCATTTTTCATGGCTAAGGTTTTAATCTGCCTTCGCTTATCAAATTCCCTCTTCCCATGCGTGAAACTAGAGCATAATCGCATTCACTCATCAATCGCTTCTTCCGGTGCATGCAACCAAAGCATAACCCTTTGCTTTCTCTGTTCAAAAAAATGGCTGGGGTTTTCGAAAACTTTGAGTTCTGATTTTTCCAAATGATCCACGGTTCTCATGGGGCTCAACAACTCTCACTCCTCTAAGTAGGAACTCCTTCACAGGCCATAGGCATCACAATGCTTTGATACCAATGTTAGATTCATAATGAAGAAAATAACAAAAACATAATGGAAATAATAGAATCAATCAAGAAACCTTGATGAACAAAGATAAATAAATACTAGCAGAAAAGGCATACTCTATATTTATCAGTGCTTCGAATAATCATGTACATAGACGTACATATATAATACAAGAAGACCATAACTGTCATGTAACTATATAATAGTTAGGTAAACTAACTAACTTATGATTAGAGTTTTAACATTAATAATACATTAAATACATCAATAAATACAATAAATACATTAACATATTAAATACATTAATAAATACACCATTAAAGTATTAATACACTAATAAAGTAATACATTAATAAAATAATAATGCATTGACCTTATTATATTTAGTAATGCATTATTACAGTACATTACTCTAATGAATATATTAAAGTACTCACACATTAATGTAAAACATAGCATATTAAACTATTAATACATTAATAATGTAATGATACATTAAGTTAATGTAATAATGTATAAATAAAAGTGAAAATTTACATTTACCTTAAAATAATAATAAAGTAATAATACACTAATAAAATAATATATTAAGAATACACTATAAAAATATTAATGTAATAAATTATTAAACTATTATTAATTAATATATAAATAATCAATTAATAAAAAAAAAATATCATTTTTATTTATATCAATTTAATGTATTAATACATTGATAAACTAAAATATTAATTTATTAATTCACATAGTATATTAATGTATGAAAGTATTAGTGTATTAATTAATAAATAAATTAATGTTATGTATAAATTAAATTTACTACATTAATTATTCAAAATATGAGTTAATTAATTAATACATTAATAATGCAATACATTAATTAGGTATGCATTAATACATTGCTAAAGTATTAATATATTAATGTATTTAGTTAATAAAGTAATAATAGAGTAATAAAGCAATACATTAAAGTATTAAAGTATTATTAATTAATAAATTAATAAAGAATGGTTGGCCATGCATATGGTTAATTATATATGGCATTGGCTTACCATGACCATGGTTAGTTATGATTTACGTTAACCATGGTTCACCATGGTTGACAATGCTTAAGCATGGTTGAAAATTGTTGTCCATTGGATTGACCAAGACCATGGTTAACATTGATAGACCTTGGTTGACTTTGGTTTACTATGGTTGACCATTGTATATTAATAATAATAAATAAATGACCATGGGCATGACTATATTAATACATTAACAATAATACATTAATGACCATGACCATATTATTATTAATGACCATGACCATGGTTGATCATGACTATGGATGACATTCACCTTGTTTGACCTTAACTATGAGTATGGTTGACCATAACCATGGTTGACTATGGTTAACCATAATTGAGCTTGACATGGACCAAAGTTGGGTATGGTTTATCATAGTTGACCTTCACCATGGTTGACTATGGTTGAATATGGTTGACCGAGTTTGAATATCGTACCGAATTACAATGCTTGTCAGGTTTTATTCGTGAGATTGTGACATGAGATTTTGTTCGTGACATAGTGACATTAGACAATTGTTAGTCACATTGTGATGTCGAGAAATGTTCATTTGTTTGTGATGTTAGGTTATGTTCGTCACTTTGCGACATCAAGACATGTTCATCTCATTGTAATGTTGGTCTATGTTTACCACACTCCCACATTGAGTTTTGTACATGACATTGCGACAATCAGTCGTGTTCATTAGATTGGGAAGTTTGCAAATGTTGGTCACATACTCATGTCATGATATGTGGATGACAGTGCAACCTGAGTATATGTTTGTCATATTACGAAAATAGGGCTATGTTCATTACAATGCCATATATGTTTATGTTCGTTACATTACAACATTACTATTCACATAGCCAATTTATGTTTGTCACATTGTGACGTTGTGATATGATAGTGACAATGTGACCTTGGGTTATATTCGTCATGTACCAATGTTGATAAGTGTTTGACACATACTCACATTGGGAAATTTTCAACACATCACGGCGTAAAGAAATATTCGACAAAATGTGACAAATTAAAATGTTCATCACACAGTAAGGTTTAGCCATGGGCATCTCATTGGAATGTTCATGTAAGGAAATGTTGGTTTTAGTCACATTGTAACATGACACCACATAGCCTATTCATTTATGGTTATCTCAAAAAGAGAATTTTCTTACGAGTTATGTTAAAGTGAGATGTTCACGAATGTTGTTGTTTCATTATGATATTCAGCTAGGTTGGCTTATAAAAATATTAAAAAGGAATGGTTGGCCGTGCACATGGTTAATTAAATTTGATATTGGATTACCATGACCATGGTTAGTTATGATTAACCTTGACCATGGTTAACCATGGTTGGCAATGCTTAAGCATGGTTAAAAATTGTTGTCCATGAGATTGACCACGACCATGGTTAACATTCATAGAACTTGGTTGAATTCTGTTTACTATGATTGACAATTGTATATTAATAATAATACATTAATAACCATGACCATAACCATATTAATACCTTAAAAATAATATATTAGTGACCATGACCATATTCTTATTAGTGACCATGACCATGGTTGATCATGACTATGGATGGAATTCACCTTGTTTGAGCTTAACTATGAGTATGGTTGTCCATAACCATGGTTGACTATGGTTAACCATGAATGAGGTTGACCAAATTTGAGTATGGTTGATCATAGATAAAATTCACTATGCTTGACTATGGTTGAATATGGTTGACCAAGTTTGACTATTATTTATCATACCCTTGGCTGACCTTCGTAGACCTTATGGAGCTAATTATGGTTGGCCATGTTGATTAGGTATAACCATGTTTTACTATGGAGCTACATCATTGCAATGCTGATCTTGTTTTTTTTCGTCACATTGCGACATGAGGTTTTCTTTGTCACATTGTGACATCACACTTTGTTTTTCGCATTCCAACATCTAGTTATGTTCATCACATTATGAATTTGGGAAATGGTCATCTCATTGGGACATGAAGTTATGTTCATCATATTGTGATGATGAGCAATGTTCACCTCATTGAAAATGGTCATCAAATGGTGACATTGCAAATGATCATTACATTGCAAATGTTCATGTCATTGAAAACGTTTTTCTGATTCAAAATGTCCGTCACATTGCAAATGCTCGTCTCATTGGAAATGTTCGCCACATTGTGACATTGGGGCATGTTTGTCTCATGTTTTGTTCGTCACATTATAACATCTATTTATGTTCGTTAGATTGCGACAATTGGAAATGGTCATCTCATTGAAATATTAGGTTATGTTTGTCACAACGATGTAAGGAATTGTTCTTCTCGTTGCAATGTTGGTTTATGTTTCTCACATTGCACCAATGGGTTGTATACATCACATTGCAATAATGGGTTGTGTTCGTCAAATTGGGACACTTGGAAATGTTTGACACATTGCGATGGATGGATATGTGTGTCACATTGCAACATGAGGATATGTTTGTCACATTGCGACGACAGGGCTAAGTCTGCCAAAATGCCACGTCTGTTTATTTTTGTCACATTATAGCATTACTATTCGCAAAGACAATATATGGTTGTTAGATTTTTACCTTCACCATCGTTGAGTGTGGTTGACCATGACCATGGTTGACTATTGTTGAACACGCCCTTGTTTGACGTTTGTAGACCTTTTGGAGTTGATTATGGTCAACCCTATTGGCTATGTTTAATCATGGTTTACTATGGTGGTAATGAATTAAAATGCTTGTCAGGTTTTGTTCATGACATTGAGACATGAGCTTTTGTTCATCTCATAGCGACATTAGAGCATTGTTGATCACATTTTAATGTCAAGAAATGTTCGTCTCTTTGTGACATTAGGTTATGTTTGTCACATTGTGAGGTCAAGAAATGTTCATATCATTGTAATGTCGATCTATGTTTACCACACTGCCACATTGAGTTTTGTACATAAAATTGCAACAATGGGTTTTGTTCTTTAGATTGGGAAGTGTGGAAATGTTGGGCACGTTATGACATGAGGATATGTGGATCACATTGCAACGTGAGGATATCTTTGTCATATTGCGACAATGGGGCTATGTTCATCACAATTCCATATCTGTTTATGTTCGTTACATTGAAATGTTACTATTCACATAGGCAATTTATGTTTGTGACATTGTGACGTTGTGATATGATAGTGACACTCTGACCTTGGGCTATGTTCATCACGTACCAAAGTTGGGAAATGTTTGACACATGATGACATTGGGAAATGTTCAACACATCATGACGAAAAGAAATATTTGTCAAAATGTGGCAAATTTAAATGTTCATCATATAGTAAGGTTTAGCCATGGGCATCACATTGCAATGTTCATGTAAGGAAATGTTGGGTTTAGTCACATTGTAACATTACACCACACAGCCTATTCATTTATGGTTATCTCGGAAAGAGAATTTTCTTATGAGTTATGTTAAAGTGAGATGTTCGAGAATGGTGATGTTTCATTCTGATATTCAGTTAGGTTGGCTTATGAAAAAATGGTATGTTCCTCAATGGTTATGTTTCATTATGACATAAATGACGGGTTGGGTTATGTTGCAAGTATTATATCAACATAACCATGGCTAATGCCATATTTTGATGACAAGGTATAATTGTCATATTGCAATAATCAGACATGTGCATAACATTGTAACATCGGATTATGTAGGATTGCATCTCTTTCTGATGTTGGTGAAAGGTATTGTTCAAATGTGATGTGGGGATATGTTTCTGACATTGTGATGTCGAGTAATGTTGATCACATTGCAATATAAAGTTATGTTCATCACAATGCAACTTTGACACATTGTGAAATGGATGTTTTGACCATATCTTTTGAGAAAAATTCTAATGAACTTTTTCATTTGTCATAAAGAAAAGAATTTTGAATTAACATAATATATTGCATGGAAGAAATCTTCTATACAATCTAGTTTAAATGAAAACTTTAATCATAATTTATTGGATAAGATGTAAATTAAAACTTTATTATAGTTTAATTGGATAGGAGGTAAATTAAAATTTTCTCAACTTCGAAGATATTTATATAATAATAGTTTATAATAAATGATTATAATATTATTAATACTTTATAATAAAGTATTATTAATAATTTTAATAAACATTATTATTATTAACTAATAATAATAACTAATACAATTACAATTGTATACTAATACAAACAATATAATAAAGTATTAATACTACTTTGTTATTAATAAAGTATTATTACTTTATTATTAATAAAATGTTGTTATTACCTTATTGTCAATAAGGTATTATTATTACTATTTTTAATAAAAAATAAAGGAGTATTATCATCTTTAACTATATTAATTATGAACATTGCAATTAAAGTATTATTAATAATCATTTTTATTAATAATAACTATATTAATTATAACAATAGTTAATAAACATTAATAATATTATTATGAAAGATGAATATTGCACTAATCTCTAATATTAATAATATAATATTAATCCCTCTATTAATCTAAAATAATATATTATTACTAATCTTTTCCTAACTTTAATACTAATAAAAAAATTACTATTTAAGATGTAGAGTTTATAAAATTATAGTCTCTTCCTCTCATCGTATATATAATATACACAGTTCTGTATATAAAATAAGAGGTGAAAAATAAACATGCACATTTACAATATAATAAAAAATACAATGCTGATAACAGTGTTGGAAAATGAAGAATATTTAACCATCAAATAATTTAAACATGCATTCATGTAAAACTGGTTATCAAATGTCAAAAGAGGCAAACGTTCCATTGGCATGACCCTCCCTAGAGTGTATGGCCAACCACTAATAGCAATACCATACAACGTAAATACAATGCAATCTATCGAGCAACCGAATATAGATGTAATTCGAGGCAATAGGCGGGTTAGCTCGACACTTTCTCGGGAAGTACTTTTGGGTTTTTTAATTTTATAGTTATATATATATGACGTAGATGACACGACAGCTACAACCATTTTCAAAATGTCGGGATTATATAAGGGTTGTCTGAAGTTTAAGCTTTTAATCTGGTCTCTGCATATATGGGAAGGTACTTTTTGATTTTTTTATTTTGATTCCTTTATTATTTTATATAATGTATATCGATATCCAACACTAGAGTTACAGCCATTTTTCAAAATATGTAATCTAAAATGTGTAATATAAATATTTTAAGCTTTTCTTTTTCTAAATATATTTTTTTCATTAATTTTGTTTAAAATATCTTCTCAGTTGCAAGATCCAAAGTGACAAACTGACCTGCTGCAAGACCTTTTTATTAGTACCCACATTTTGTCCTATTTAGTTCTTTTCCTTTTGCGGTGGTAATGTTGAGAATCTGGTCCCCAGGAATGTCCGGGTGATGTTGAGAATCTGGTCCCCCAGGGATGTTCCTTTTGGGTTACGTTGTTTTTCACCCGATCTCTCTTTCTCTTATTCTTGATTGTACGTTTTCGCTTTCGGTTTGGCCCACAGTACCACGTTGAAGATAACGGATGTCCTGAAATTATATGACGAATAAGAATCAGAAAAATAATACAGAATATGAAAAATGTGTTCATTGTGTCGAAGAAAAACATTAGGTGGGGCTTCATCTTTACTTTCACGGCAGATTACGAATGTGTTCATGCAGATTCGAGTATGTGACGGCAGCTTCATCTTTACTTTCACGGCAATGTTTTACTGCCACCAGTTCCGGTCGTGTAGTTGTTGTTTCTAATTAATTGGAGATGGGTATATAAAAAAAAAACATCTCAGATATTGATCATCTAGTATCAAACGGATTAAATAAATCTAATGTATAAAGTTATTTATTGCATTTAAAAAGGTGAGATTTAATTGTAACATGTATAATTATAATTATGTATCAATAGAAAAAAATATAAAAATATTAAGTGAGGTCGTATTATGTTTTAAAAATAGTATTTGTATTAAAATAGTTTTTTAAGACTATTTTTTTAAACTTAGGTATGATATTACAATATTTATAAGGGATCTCGAATGGAGGGTGCACATAGTCTACTATGTCAAAAGCAGTTTCAAATATTGCCCACCAAACAGGCTACATAACAGAGTTTTCAAGACCATTGCACTGTGCATAGAGTGCTGAGTTTGCTGCACACTACGAATACATACACTTAACAAAATGATTTATGAATGCGAAAAAACAGAGAGCTATGCTTAGCACATAAAATCAGAAATAAGACAGAAACTTGTCAAGACACAAAATGATTAATATTAATGAACTTCAGCGTAGTGCACGAATACAAAATACAATGACAGAAATGAACTTTTGCTGCAATGACTTCTTCTACTGACTTTACAGAGACAGAGATTGTGCTCAGACTTCTTCAACTCCTCAGCTACTGCAGGTTCTCGACTGTTCTTTGTACCTCTCTTTTCTGCTTTGCATCAACTGCTTCTCTTCAACATCATCGACTAACTAAACGACTTGGACTTATATGGTCTCCGACTGAGACTTGATATAAAATCTAAGACTGAATCAACATTAAACACTATCATTAATACGATCGAATCTTCAACCACTTAACTGAACTTGATAAGATAGAGATCGGTTCCATTTATAACATTATCGCTAACCATCTGACTTTGAGTAATCATGCGACTTTGCAGTTGTAGATTGACTGCGTGACAATTTGTCTCTGATAGACAAATCGATAGAAAGTAAAGATCTCATCGACTTGTAATTACTATTTCCAACACTCCCCCTTAATTATAAGTAGGTGGGATTACAAAATAAAATTACATCAAAAATTGAGATTTCGATTTTATTGTTACTCATATGTTACTGCGCGGACTCCAAGACTACTGCACAGATGCTGAAATGCATCTCTTGCTAAAGCCTTTGTGAAAATGTCCGCGACTAATTCTTTTGATCTGCAAAACTCTAAACAAATTTCTTCGTCATTTACCAATTCCTTGATAAACTCATACCTTGTATCAATATGTTTAGTTTTCTTGTGAAACACATGATTCTTTGATAACATGGTGGCTGAATTGTTGTCGCAGAATATTATTGTTGGTTCATGTTGTTCCTGCAACAAATCTTTTAACATTCTTCTCACCTAAATTGCTTGACAAGCTGCGCTTGTAGCTACGACATACTTTGCCTCTTCTGAAGAAAGAGTCAATATGGGTTGCATCCTTTATGCCCATGATACCATAACTATTCCAAAATAAAACGTGTACCCATAGTTACTTTTCTTGTTATCTATGTTGCCTCCACAATCAGTGTCAGTGTATCCAATCAGTTTGAAATCTTTTGAAGTGGAGTACTTTATACCAAAATCTTTTGTTCCATTCACGTATCTTAGGATTCTCTTTCCTGCCTTCCAATGTGATTCTTTTGGAGTTTCCATGAACCTATAAATTAGGCTCACTCCATACATAATATCAAGTATTGTCGATGTTAGATACATAAGACTTCCTACCAGTCTTTTAAACAGTGTAGGATCCACCTTGGACCCTTTATATTCCTTGCTTAACTTCAATCTTGTTATGACAGGTGTTGGTGTTTCTTTTGAAGTCATTATATTGAATATTTTCAATATTTGATGTGCATAATTAGATTGTGAGATAAATATAGTTGTTTTGGACTCGTGAACTTCTATTCCCAAAAAATATCTCATAAGCCCTAAAGCAATCATTTCAAATTAATCATTCATGACTGACTTGAATTATTCTATGCCAAAGTCACCTGCAAATATCAAATCATCGACATATAGAAAAACAATTACCATATTACCTTGTTGATTTTATTTGTTGTACAATGTTGGATCATTTTCACTTCTCTGAAATAAATTCTATGTGGGATAGGAATCTATGCGATTGTACAAAGTATTCAGAGCTTGTTTTAAACCATACAATGCTTTCTTTAATCTGTAGACCTTGTCTTCTTGTCCTGGAACCTCATAACCTTGTGTTTGTTCCACATATACTTCTTCTTCTAAGTTTCCATTAAAAATGTTGACTTTACATCCATATGATAAACTAGCCACTTGTACTATGCATCCATGGCTAACAGAGTTCTGATTGTGTCCATGCATGCAACTGCTGCAAATATTTTATTGAAATCAATTCGAGGTTGTTGTGTAAATCCTCTTGCAACTAACCTTACCTTGTGCTTCTGCACTTTTCCTTCTACATCTTTCTTGGTTTTATAAATCCATTTGACACTTCTGACACCCTTGCCATTAGGTACATCTACTAATTTCCATGTCTGATTTTTCTCTATGCATCTTATTTATTCATCCATGACCTTTTACCATACATCCTTTTTGACACAACTTCTTCAAAGGTTAATGGATCATCTATTTGTGAAAACAAGGCAAAAAATGAAAATGAATTTGTTGCGTCTTCATTATAGATGCTCCAAAAACTTCTTGTATTTCTTGGTAACATACTTTCTAATGTTGGATCCAGAGATGTATAACTTTTTCGACTGTTTGTTGATGTTTGTTGCACTCTAGGTGTAGACTGCACACCTTTTGTTCTTACTGGAGCACTATGTGTTGTGTTTTGCATCACAATGCCAGGTGTAGAAGGGACAACACACTGACTTGTACATGGTGTTTGAAACACATATTATTCTTCCTATGCTTCATCATGCGCCATTGCATCAGTAATTTTCACAGTCTTTGACATGGTTCCATCCCATGTTTTATTCTCCACAAACGAAACATCGTGGCTGACTATGAATTTTCTTGCAACAGGGTCATACAACTTGTATCCTTTTGTGTCTTTAGAGTACCCAACAAATATACATTTTTGACCTTTGCTGTCCAGCTTCTTTCTCAGCTCATCTGGAACATGTGCTTATGCGACGAAACAAAATACTTTTAAGTGCACCACATTATGATTTAATCTTGTTCGGGATTCTTGAGGAACTCTGTTCTTTATACTCTTTGTTGGACAT
>JASDQU011105074.1:32461-44890 GCA_032191745.1 Picea mariana
TTTTTAAATGCAATAAATAACTTTATACATTAGATTTATTTAATCCGTTTGATACTAGATGATCAATATCTGAGATGTTTTTTTTTATATACTATTCTCCAATTAATTAGAAACAGCAACTACAGGACAGGAACTGGTGTCAGTAAAACATTACCGTGAAAGTAAAGATGAAGCTGCCGTCACATACTGGAATCTGCATGAACACATTCGTAATCTGCCGTGAAAGTAAAGATGAAGCTCCACCTAATGTTTTTCTTCGACACAATGAACGCATTCTTCATATTTTGTAATTTTTTTTAATTCTAACTCGTCTTATAATTTCAGGACAGCCGTTATCATCAACGTGGTAATGTGGGCCAAACTGAAAGCGAAAATGTACCATCAAGAATAAGAGAAAGAGAGATCGAGCGAAAAGCAACCTACCCCAAAAGGAACATCCCTTGGGGACCATATTCTCAACATCACGAGGACATTCCTGGGGGACCAGATTCTCAACATTACCACCGCAAAACAAAAGGAACTAAATAGGACAAAATGTGGGTACTAATAAAAAAGTCTTGCAGCAGGTCAGTTTGTCACTTTGGATCTTACAACTGAGAAGATATTTGGATTCCTAGGTTTAGCTAGTTTGCTTTTGGTAGAAACACTGTTGTAAAAGGAGAGGGACTAAATAAGACAAAATGTGGGTACTAATAGAAACGTTGGGCAGGAGCTAACTTTTAATCTTGAAGATATTTGGATTCCTAGGTTCAACTAGTTTTCTTTTGGTAGAAGCATAAATAATGAATGCACAAATTATTTAATTTTTTTTAAAGTTTAGTTTTGTTTGTCAAAAATTATTTATAGTTTTTGAAATCCTTTATATCAAGGCATACCAAATAATAATAATAATAATAGTATGGTTAAGTTTAAGTTAGACAATAAATTGGTGTATGAGATTTTCTTGTTTTTGGGAGAAGGGGACTTCTTCTACTTCATTTTCTTTTGGATTTGAATTTGTGATCTTTTAGGAGGAAACACATGCTCTTAACCATTAACATTAATCATATAGATAGTTTAAAGTTCAAACAATCATATAATAATTTTTTAATTTAATATTGAATATTGAATATATTTTAATTTTTTTTAACAATGATGAAAAAATTACATGTGTAAAGATGGTTTTTTTGATATTCTTCAACAAATATAAATGTATTGATGATATGATAAATTTTTATTACTTAAATTGTAGTTTTAAATGTTTAAATTGATTGAACCCCATAAAATAAGTTTCATACTAAATTGTGAAATCCCAATCACAAAAATATACAATTCTTCTAAATTTTTATGAAATTTAAAAAAAAATAATGAAAAAAATATATTTAGAAAATGAAAAGGTCAAAATATTTAGATTACATATTTTGAAAAATGGCTGTAACTCTAGTGTTCGATATCGATATATATTATATAAAATAATAAAGTGTTCTATATCGATATATATTATATAAAATAATAAAGGAATCAAAATAAAAATATCAAAAAGTACCTTCCCATATATGCAGAGACCAGATTAAAAGCAAATAGCTTAAACTTCAGACAACCCTTAATCCCGACATTTTGATAATGGTTGCAGCTGTCGTGTCTTGTACGTCATATATATATAAATATAAAATTAAAAAACCCAAAAGTACTTCTCGAGAAAGTGTTGAGCTAACCCGCCTATTGCCTCGAATTACATCTATATTCGGTTGCTCGATAGATTGCATTGTATTTACGTTGTATGGTATTGCTATCAGTGGTTGGCCATACACTCTAACGAGGGTCATGCCAATGGAACGTTTGCCTCTTTTGACATTTGATAACCAGTTTTACATGAATGTATGTTTAAATTTGATGGTTAACTGTTCTTCATTTTCCAACACTGTTATCAGCGTTGTATTTTTTATTAAATTGTAAATGTGCATGTTTATTTTTCACCTCTTATTTTATATATAGAACTGTGTATATTATATATACGAGAAGAGGAAGAGACTGTAATTTTATAAACTCTACATTTTAAATAGTAATTTTTTTATTAGTATTAAAGTTAAGGAAAGATTAGCTTAGATTAATATAGGGATTAATATTATATTATTAATATTAAAGATTAATGTAATATTCACCTTTCATGATAATATTATTAATGCTTATTAACTATTGTTATAATTAATGTTGTTATTATTAATAAAAATGATTATTAATAATATTATTAATATTTATTAACAATAGTCATAATTAATATAGTTGTTATTAATATACAATTATATTAGTTCTTATTATTTATTTTTGTTATTAATTAATAATAATAATATTTAAATTAATATTATTAATAATACTTTAATTACAATGTTCATAATTAATAATTAATATAGTTAAGGATGGCAATACTCCTTTATTATTTATTAATAATAGTAATAATAATACCTTATTGACAATAAGGTAATAACAACATTTTGTTAATAATAAAGTAATAATACTTTATTAATAACAAAGTAGTAATAATACTTTATTATATTGTTTGTATTAATATACAATTGTAATTGTATTAGTTATTATTATTAGTTAATAATAATAATGTTTATTAAAATTATTAGTAATACTTTATTATAAAGTATTAATAATATTGTAGTCATTTATCATAAACTATTATTATATAAATATTTTTGAAATTGAAAAAATTATAATTTACCTCCTATCCAATTAAACTATAATAAAGTTTTAATTTACATCTCATCCAATAAACTATGATTAAAGTTTTCATTTAAACTAGATTGTACAAAGGATTCCTTCCATACAATATATTTTGTTAATTCAAAATTCATTTCTTTATGACAAATGAAAAAGTTCATGAGATTTTTTCTCAAAAACCATGGCCAAAACATCCATTTCACAATGTATCAAAGTTGCATTGTGATGAACATAACTTTATACTGCAATGTGATCAACATTACTCGACATCACAATGTGAGAAACATATCCCAATATCGCATTTGAACAATACCTTTAACCAACATCACAAAGAGATGCAATCCTACATAATCCGATGTCACAATGTTATGCACATGTCCTACTATTGCAATATGACAATTATACCTTGTCATCAAATTATGGTGTTAGCGATGGTTATGTTGATATAATACTTGAAACATAACCCAACCCATCATTTATGTCATAATGAGACATAACCATTGAGGAACATACCATTTTTTCATAAGCCAACCTAACTGAATATCAGAATGAAACATCACCATTCTCGAACATCTCACTTTAACATAACTCATAAGAAAAATCTATTTTTGAGATAACCATAAATGAATAGGCTATGTGGTGTAATGTTACAATGTGACTAAACCCAACATTTCCTTACATGAACATTGCAATGTGATGCCCATGGCTAAACCTTACTATATGATGAACATTTAAATTTGTCACATTTTGACGAATATTTCTTTTCGTCATGACGTGTTGAACATTTGCCAATGTCATCATGTGTCAAACATTTCCCAACTTTGGTACGTGATGAACATAGCCCAAGGTCAGAGTGTCACTATCATATCACAATGTTACAATGTGACAAACATAAATTGGCTATGTGAATAGTAACATTGCAATGTCACGAACATAAATGGATATGGAATTGTGATGAACATAGTCCTGTTGTTGCAATATGACAAAGATATCCTCACGTTGCAATGTTATCCACATATCCTCACGTCATAATGTGACCAACATTTCCAAACTTCCCAATCTAACGAACACAACCCATTGTTTCAATTTCATGTACAAAACTCAATGTGGCAGTGTGGTAAACATAGACCGACATTACAATGATATGAACATTTCTTGACCTCACATTGTGACGAACATAACCTAATGTCACAAAGAGATGAACATTTCTCGAAATCAAAATGTGATGAACTATGCTCTAATGTCACTATGAGACGAACAAAAGCTCATGTCTCAATGTCATGAACAAAACCTGACAAGCATTTTAATTCGTTACCAGCATAGTAAACCATGATTAAACATAACCAATAGGGTTGACCATAATCAATTCCAAAAGGTCTACAAACGTCAACCAAGGGCGTGTTCAACAATAGTCAATCCTGCTGAAGCATAGTCAACCATGGTCATGGTCAACCACACTCAACGATGGTGAAGGTCAAAACCTAAAAACCATATATTTTCTTTGCGAATAGTAACGCTACAATGTGACAAACATAAACAGACGTGGCATTTTGACAGACTTAGCCCTATCATCGCAATGTGACAAACATATCATCATGTTGCAATGTGACGCACATATCCATCCATTGCAATGTGTCAAACATTTCCAAGTGTCCCAATTTGACGAACACAACCCATTATTGCAATGTGATGTACACAACCCATTGTTGCAATGTGAGAAACATAAACCAACATTGCAACGAGAAGAACAATTCCTTACATCGTTGTGACAAACATAACCTAATATTTCAATGAGACGACCATTTCCAAATGTCGCAATCTAATGAACATAAATAGATGTTACAATGTGACGAGCAAAACTTGAGAAAAACATGTCCCAATGTCACAATGTGACGAACATTTCTAATGAGATGAGCATTTGCAATGTGACGAACATTTTGAATCAGAAGGACGTTTTCAATGACATGAACATTTGCAATGGGAAAAACATTTGCAATGTAATGATCATTTGCAATGTCACCATGTGACGACCATTTTCAATGAGGTGAACATTGCTCGTCATCACAATATGATGAACATAACTTCATGTCCCAATTAGACGACCATTTCCCAAAGTCATAATGTGATGAACATAACTAGATGTTGGAATGCGACAAACAAAGCCTGATGTCACAATGTGACAAAGAAAACCTCATGTCGCAATGTGACGAACAAAACGAGATCAACATTGTAATGATGCAGTTCCATAGTAAAACATGGTTATACCTAATCAACATGGCCCACCATAATTAGCTCCATAAGGTCTACGGAGGTCGGCCAAGGGTATGATAAATAATAGTCAAACTCGGTCAACCATATTCAACCATAGACAAGCATGGTGAATTTTATCTATGATCAACCATACTCAAATTTGGTCAACCTCATTCATGGTTAACCATAGTCAACCATGGTTATGGMCAACCATACTCATAGTTAAGCTCAAACAAGGTGAATTCCATCCATAGTCATGATCAACCATGGTCATGGTCACTAATAAGAATATGGTCATGGTCACTAATATATTATTTTTAAGGTATTAATATGGTTATGGTCATGGTTATTAATGTATTATTATTAATATACAATTGTCAACCATAGTAAACAAAATTCAACCAAGTTCTATGAATGTTAACCATGGTCATGGTCAATCTCATGGACAACAATTTTTAACCATGTTTAAGCATTGCCAACCATGGTTAACCATGGTCAAGGTCAATCATAACTAACCATGGTCATGGTAATCCAATATCAAATTTAATTAACCATGTGCATGGCCAACCATTCTTTATTAATATTTTTATAAGCCAACCTAACTGAATATCATAATGAAACATCAGCATTCTCAAACATCTCACTTTAACATAACTCGTAAGAAAATTCTCTTTTTGAGATAACGATAAATGAATAGGCTATGTGGTGTAATGTTACAATGTGACTAAAACCAAAATTTCCTTACATGAACATTCCAATGAGATGCCCATGGCTAAACCTTAATGTGTGATGAACATTTTAATTTGTCACATTTTGTCGAATATTTATTTACGTCATGATGTGTTGAAAATTTCCCAATGTGAGTATGTTTCAAACATTTATCAACATTGGTACATGATGAATATAACCCAAGGTCACACTGTCACTATCATATCACAATGTCACAATGTGACAAAGATAAATTGGATATGTGAATAATAACGTTGTAATGTAACGAACATAAACATATATGGCATTGTAATGAACATAGCCCTATTGTCGTAATATGAAAAACATATCCTCATGTTGCACTGTCATCCACATATCATGACATGAGAATGTGACCAACATTTGCAAACTTGCCAATCTAATGAACACGACCGATTGTCGCAATGTCATGTTCAAAACTCAATGTGGGAGTGTGGTAAACATAGACCAACATTACAATGAGATGAATATGTCTTGATGTCACAAAGTGATGAACATAACCTAACATCACAAATAGATAAACATTTCTCGACATCACAATGTGACTAACAATTGTCTAATGTCGCTATGTCATGAAAAAAATCTCATGTCACAATCTCATGAATAAAACCTGACAAGCATTGTAATTCGGTACCACCATAGTAAACCATGATTAAACATAATCAAATGGGCTAACCATAGTCAGCTCCATAAGGTCTACAAAGGTCATCCAAGGGCGTGTTCAACAATAGTCAATCCTTCTCAACCATAGTCAACCGTGGTCATGGTCAACCATACTCAATAATGGTAAAGGTCACAATTTGACAACCATAAATTGGTTTTGCAAATAGTAACGTTGCAATGTGACGAACATGAATGGATGTGGCATTCTGATGGACTTAGCCATGTTGTCACAATGTGATGAACATATCCTCATGTTGCAATGTGACACACATATCCACCCATCACAATGTGTCGAACATTTCCAAGTGTCCCAATTTGACGAACACAACCCATTATCATAATGTGATCTACACAACCCATTGTTGCAACGTGAGAAACATAAACCAACATTACAATGAGACGAACAATTCCTCACGTCATTGTTATCACTGAAAAATCATCTGCAACATTGCACAAAATGGTTAAGAAAAAACATCAATGCCAATAACAATTAGTCCACCGACAACACCAAAATTCATCCATAAGGAAACAAATTATATAATTGGGTCAAAAATTGAAGTGTGCATATTTAGCAAAGGAAGCGTGCACACAATGCGCAAAGTGTGTGACTGTCTACAAGAAACACTTTGCACTTATATGAATGACACATTTATGGATCTTGTCGACCCATCAACCACTTCTAATCTAACACCCAACACGATTTGACACTCATATTTGAACGAAATGTAGCTTGGGGGCTGGTCAAGGGCTTGAGGGTATGCTAAAAGGCCCCTTGTTCACACTATGAAACAATTACATTTTTCCATGGATGAATGATATAAATAAGAGCCATGGTTGTGCTAAGAAACAAAGATCTTAAAAGTATTTTTATACTGCAATAATTCTTCTATGAGAATCCTCTTTTCTCTTTGAAGCCTTCAAGCACCATTACAATAGCTCATTCCACTCACCTTTTTGAGCGAATAGGCATTGTTTTTCTTCACCATTTGCCATTTCTTCCATTGTAAGGAGAGAATATCTCTCAATTAGGGAACTCAATAGACTTCCCAAGGAGGAAGAGGGGATTCATAAGTCCCTAACTTTCTCTACGGTGTTTTGCTTACTAATATATTGATCCATTGGTAGCATTATGTTGGTCATTGTTTGATTTTTATGGTTATAAGTTTCTCAAGCTTTATAACATTCATTTCTTAGTTGTTTTAGTTTTATTTCTTTGTTTTCCTATGTGTTTGGTTTGTCTAACCCACTCAGAAACTATTGTCTTGTCTAGCATGCTTATCTAGACATGTAAGTGTTGTTGTTTTTCTCACCCAAGTGACAAAACCAACACAATAGTCGTAATGTGACAAACATAACATAATATTTCAATGAGACGACCATTTCTCAACATCACAATATAAAAAACATAACTAGATATTGCAATGCGATGAATAAAACCATACACAAACATTCCCCAACGTCGCAATGTGACGAAGATTTGTAATGAGACGAGCATTTGCAATGTGAAAAATATTTTGAATGAGAATAACGTTTTAAATGACATGAACATTTGTAATGGGACAAACATTTGCAATGTAATTCTCATTTGCAATGTCACAATGTGAAGACCATTTGCAATGAGGAAAACATTTCTCGTCATCACAATGTGACGAACATAACTTGATGTCTCAATTAGATGACCATTTCCCAACGACACATTTTGATGAACATAACTAGATGTCAAAATGTGACGAACAAAGCTTGATGTCGCAATGTGACTAAAAAAACCTCATGTCACAATGTCACGAAGAAAACCATATCAACATTGGAATGCGATAGTGTCATAGTAAACCATGGTCATACCTAATCAACTTGGCCCAACATAGTTAGCTCCACAAGTTCTACGAAGGTCAGCCAAGGGAATGATAAATAATAGTCAAACTCGGTCAACCATATTCAACCATAGTCAACCATGGTGAAGGTCAACTATGATAAACCATACCCAACTTTGGTCCATGTCAAGATCAATTATGGTTAACCAAGTCAACCATGGTTATGGTCAACCATACTCATAGTTAAGGTCAAACAAGGTGAATGTCATCCATAGTCATGATCAACCATGGTCATGGTCATTAATGTATTATTGTTAATGTATTAATATGGTCATGCCCATGGTCATTTATTTATTATTATTAATATACAATGGTCAACCATAGTAAACCAAAGTCAACCAAGGTCTACCAATGTTAACCATGGTCTTGGTCAATCCAATGGACAACAATTTTCAACCATGCTTAAGCATTGTCAACCATGGTGAACCATGGTTAACGTAAACCATAACTAACCATGGTCATGGTAAGCCAATTCTATATATAATTAACCATATGCATGGCCAACCATTCTTTATTAATTTATTAATTAATAATACTTTAATACTTTAATGTATTTCTTTATTACTCTATTATTACTTTATTAATTAAATACATTAATATATTAATACTTTAGCAATGTATTAATGCATACTTAATTAATGTATTGCATTATTAATGTATTAATTAATTAACTAATATTTTGAAGAATTAACGTAATAACTTTAATTTATACATAACATTAATTTATTAATTAATTAATACACTAATACTTTCATACATTAATATACTATGTGAATTAATAAATTAATATTTTAGTTTATCAATGTATTAATACATTAAATTGATATATAATAAAAATGATATTTTTTTTTGTATTAATTGATTATTTATATATTAATTAATAATAGTTTGATAATTTATTACATTAATATTTTTATAGTGTATTCTTAATATATTATTTTATTAGTGTATTATTACTTTATTATTATTTTAAGGTAAATGTAAATTTATACTTTTATTTATACATTATTACATTAACTTAATGTATCATTACATTATTAATGTATTAATAGTTTAATATGTTATGTTTTACATTAATGTGTAAGTACTTTAATATATTCATTAGAGTAATGTACTGTAATAATGCGTTACTAAATACAATAAGGTCAATGCATTATTATTTTATTAATGTATTACTTTATTAGTGTATTAATACTTTAATGGTGTATTTATTAATGCTTTTAATATGTTAATGTATTTATTGTATTTATTGATGTATTTAAAGTATTATTAATGTTAAAACTCTAATCATAAGTTAGTTAGTTTACCTAACTGTTATACAGTTACATGACAGTTATGGTCTTCTTGTATTATATATGTACGTCTATGTACATGACTATTTGAAGCATTGATGAATATAGAGTATGCCTTTTCTGCTAGTATTTATTTATCTTTGTTCATCATGGTTTCTTGATCGCTTCTATTATTTCAATTATGTTTTTTTTGTTTTCTTCATTATGAATCTAGCATTGGTATCGGAGCATTGTGATGCCTATGGCCTATGAAGGAGTTCCTACTTAGAGGAGTGAGAGATGTTGAGACCCATGAGAACCGTGGATCGTTTGGAAAAATCAAAACTCAGAGTTTTCGAAAAACCTAACCATTTTTTTGAATAGAGAGAGCAAAAGGTTATGCTTTGGTCTCACGCACGGGAAGAAGCGATTTATGAGTGAATGCGATTATGCTCTAGTTTCACGCACAGGAAAAGGGAATTTGATAAGAGAAGGCAGGTTAAAACCTTAGCCATGATGAATAGAGGCCTGATAGAGGATACGTGTGTTCTCCCCAAGAACAAGAGAGAAAGCCATCGTGATTTCTTGCTAGAAGAGGCAGAAAAAAAAGTGCAGAGGCGTTGCCAAAGTCGTCGTGAGTTGTTGTTGGAAGAGGAAGAAAAAAAAGTGCAGAGGCTCTTCCATCGTTCACCTGTCCAACCCGCGCAAAGAAAGAAACTGTTCGAGCCTGTCTGACCAAAGATTTTAGACTCACGCAGAGAAAAACAATAGTCTGCATTTCCAGAGTCGTTGTTGTATTTCCTCGTGTAGAGGAAGAGAAAGAAAGTTGCCAAGCATTATTTGTGAATTTTGAACCCTAGTGGAGACCACATTGTTCTTTATGAACAAGTTTATGATCATTGGGATTGTGATGGATACATTTTGAAGAAAGGGCATGCTTGGTGATACAAATATCAATTTTTGCATGAATAAGAGAGAGACGGAGTGCGCACCCAGGCTGATATTTTTTTTTAGCATTTGATGATGAAAACGGAGCAACAACAGTTGTGTACTGATTAAAAATTCCAGCGATGAGTTGATGTGTTTCTTTTACTCTTGGTATCATCTGAGATTTTTTTCTTTTGCAGTAGGGGGAGAAATTTGTGTTTTCTTACCTGGATTTTTTGGCTTCTCAGGTCGCAAGTTCAATCCGCCAGAGTCAACATAGGTTGATCTTTAAGAAGCTTTGCCAAGGAACATTCTAGGCGAGCCTGAGTCGTCCTACTCCATTTTTCTCAAATCAGGATAGTATCGTTTGTAGAGAGGTTTCGCCTGTAAAGCAATTTTGAATGGTTGTTGTAAAACCACTAACGAATTGTAATTTCACTGACTGGCTGTACTACCTCCTCCTCATTTTCAATATTTTAAGTTATAAGGGTTTCTTTTCATAGAGGAGTTATAAGACCTATTGTTAAGAGCATTTGTTGGTATGATTTATTTTTTTAATGGAGTTATAAGGATGGAGTTATAAGGTAGTTGTAAAAAAATTAAAAAAAAGAAGGGTGTCCATAAATGGGTCTTTTTTATGATCTTTGTGTGCGTCTAAGTTATTGGTTATCTTGTATTTTCTATTGGCATGCACAATAGGATACATAACATCTATCTTCCATATTCTTCATAATGGCAAGAATTGAAGAAATATTTACAATATTGCACACATTAATTAACTCAACTACGGAATCTACAATTGTAATAAAAAAGCACACTCTTAGTACAGTGATTACTTGTTCACAAGTAACGCACAAGAAGATTGATATGTTCAAAATTCAAAACAAGTTGTTGTCTGATCAATTAAGCTTGCTTCAACACCAACAATGTGATTTTAACAAACACAATGACATCAAGGATGAGAATGAAGATGCTCAGTTGGCTAGTGATGAAAGTCATAAACATGAAGATTAGTTAGATGAAGTCCCTATGTCAAAAAAAGTTGTGGATAAGTGTATTGTTCGACCATGGGAAGAATTACGGTTTAAACAAAATCGATATGGACTAGGATATGTAAAGGATGCTAACAACCTTTTTAATATTCCTAATTATTGTGAACCTATTTACTTTGTGAGTGGAGGTTTTCTGAATGATGATAAGACGACAAAGCTTGAGGATATTGGTAAGGAACATGTACAGGATATTGTTGATGAATATGTTGTTATCGATATTCCAAATCATGATAATAAGTCAGATAAAGAACCCATACAGTACAAATACTATCATCGATTTGGCCATGATAAGACAAATTGTTTTGATCTTCACCCATGCAGACTTTGTGGGAAGACAAATCACCCCTCAGTAAGGTGTCAAAAGCACAAGAAGAAACAAATTCTTTTTGAATGGTTAGGGAATTGGCATTGGCGTTTGGAAGCCAATTTATTGGAGCAGTATTATCGTTGAATTTATACACAAGTATAGTCATAAATGATTGGAGATATTTCTATAGTTGATGGACATGGATGTTTTTCAAGATTTGATGATTTAGGGTATGATCGGGGCCCAGTTGATGTAGTCTTCTGAGTTGAGGATTGAGTCTTTAGACTCCGCCAGAAGACAGTTTGATGTGTTGGATCTCTTCTTGGCCATACTTGTGAATGATGTTCAAGGGAATTGGAACCACTTGTCCCTGACAAGGGGGAAATCTAGTTGAGTCAGGTTCCAATTTTGATTTTAGTCAAGTTCCAAGTTTGATTTTGAGCCTAATGATCAAGTATGCAACCTAGTTCTTGGTATGTAGTCTTGTTCCTGAACATACTGTTGTTGATATGGTTTGTGGTCATCTTAAAATCACCAATTGAGCAGAAGACATGAATTTATGCTTGTTACTTTTTCATATTTTTGAGCCTTGAGCTCTTGTTAGTTTATGGTCAACTTAAAACCATGTCATTTAG
>JASDQU011105075.1:14638-28146 GCA_032191745.1 Picea mariana
CTTGTCATTATTTCTGAACCTAACAACTTGTTATCCCCAGGGATGAGCCTACAACCTTTCAGATTAAAATCAGGATGAAGATGTTTAAGCCTTTAAAGATTCCCTCTTTTCTTCATCCTTATCCTATTGACTGTTATGAATATCTCCCTTGGTTTTCTGGAGAAAATCAAGCTTCAGTTGAGAGGCACTTGGAATCCTTTTTGGATTTTATCGATTGTTTTCAGATTATTCATGAGGATGTGATCATGAGATTTTTCTTTAAATATTTGACCAAAGATGTTGCTGTATGGTTTAAAGGTCTGAGAGATGATTCTATTATATCATGGATCGAGTTCTCTAATGTTTTTCTGAAGCATTGGGGTGAACACAAATCACTAGATTCCTACCTTGTTGATTTCTATGCGTTGAAGAGAGAACAGAATGAAACTTTGATCGTCTTCAATCAAATATTCTGCAACATCTACTATGGTATGCCTTTGGATATCTGGCCTACAGAGACAGCTGCCATGATATACTATGTTATGGGTATTCATTCACAATTTTCTCTTCTATTGTTAGAAAGAAATTCTCCATCCTTAAACAAATTATTTGAATATGCTCTAGAGGTGGATGAGAACATCTATGTTTCCAGGAGGATCCGAGAGCAGGTTGATTTCGAAAATCTACATATATTTGAGTCAGCAAAATTTCATTACGATTTAGATTTTGAGAAGAAAGATTATGACCATGAGGAAAATATGGAACAACAACAAACAGGTAAATTTATTTCAGATTGTGAATCAAATTTTTCAATATTTGCAGAGTGCCTTGAAGACAGGTATGAATCTGAATTTTATGATCATTTTGTAAATCAAAATGAATCTATGGTAACTTATGATTACATAGACAACTACATGTTCCTCACTAATCATAGTCCTTGTTATTTAAATACCGCTATACCATCATCTTCTGAGCACTTTTCCGAAGAGAAAACTATTATGATTGACAATCAAGATCTCATTTAAAGGGAACAAAAAGATGATCAATTTTCCAGCAGAGGAACAGTCATGGAGGAGCATGAGGCTGCCATAAATGTACAGTTATTTCTTGAAGATCAGCAGGTTTCTAATTTCTATTTCAAAGACCCGATGGCAGCCTTCATAGAATTCTATATTTCATAAAATTTGAAAGCTTCAGATTTTTTAAACTTATCAATTTTCCCAAGTGAGTTTTCTTTTGTGAATAACTTCTTATCATTCTTGTTACACTTCAAACATCGACTATTTATCAGTGTGAAAGATGAGATCATTACAGTATTGAAATTTCTTGGCTGGCTGCTATGGAAATCTTGTTTTACCTAACCAAATTGTAGAGTTGGTTAGGGTAGAGTAGGGTAGGAAATAAGCTTCCTGCCCAAGAATTTATTTTCTTCCATTTCTCAGCAGATGTAGCAGTTACTTTTTGTGAATAAAGGTAGTCTTGAAGTACATAGGTCATCCATACAAGTTTTGAAAAGATTTTCAGTAAAATATAATATGTTGACTCCATACCCAATGGAACACTGACTCCATGCCCAATGGAACACTGACTCCATGCTCAATGGAATACTAAAGACTAAATTATGGACTTTTATTTTTCCAGAAAAGGCAATAGATCTGTGTTTCTTGGAAACCTCACAGGGAGGTATCCATCCCAGTTGGAGCCAGATGTTAGCGATCAAAAATGAATTGCAAATTATTTTTGATATACATGACAAGATGATTATGAGATAGAGGATTTATTTATAAATCTTAAGTCATGAAGTCTTAAAGACAAGTTTAAAACTATATCATTCCAACACATAAATCAAGTTTTCATTTCAAAATAGAACAAAAACTAATTTTTATCTTTCAGTGGCTAAGTGGTACAATTACAGGGTTGTGAGCCGCCGAAAGTCAGGGCTTTTGGTGGCTAAATCAGATTTTCAAGGGCAAATCAGTCGCCTAAAGTGCAGAAAAGTCAGTTTTTACTGTGCTGAGTCATCATTTTCAAATGATGATTTTGAGCGACTGGAAGATCATTTTGAGAAACGGTCGGAGGATTTTGTGCCTAACATGTCAAAGACCAATAAAATATCTCAATTTTCCTATAGGTGTCATATATTGGGAGAATCGAATTCATCTCCGAGCCTTAATTTTTGGATCTCATAATTTACCTGTTTGACACATGTTTTTGAAATGAAGATAAAGGGAAAATAAAATTGAATCTCAAATAATTGAGAGAGTAGTTTTCTCACAACAAAACTATCTACAAAAACCTCTCTTTGTTTTCCAAAATATATTTTTATTTGAGAGATATAGGTGAATCTTTGAGAGGAATATTTCTAGAATTTTCGGTGGCTTAGGCGAACATTTCAAATTTTCATTAGCCACCAAAAGCAGAGCTTTTGGTGGCTAACAGGCTCGGATTTTGCCTCTCTTAGCCACCGAAAGAACAGACAGGGAAGAGAGGCATTTTTTTCACCCAAATCACGGTTTTTGATTGGGGAAACACGTGGGAACAGTTTTACTTCACCTGCAAACTGCCAAATAATGCTAAGAGGGTCAATTCAACCTACAGTGATCTTACTTGTCATATAATTTTTGAGTATTTTTAGTTTTAAGTATTTTCTGATCCATTTTTATAAGATCTTGAAATTGTGATGTAAAGGCTATAAAGTCAGAGACCTTTGATGCACCAGGGGAGGAAACAGTCTGAGGACTGTGGGTTCTTTTCTTGAAGACTTGTATATTTCATCCTTTAGAGATGTCCATTAATATATCTTAACATCAAACTTCTTTCATTGTGTTACTTAGTTTTACATTTCCTTTATTTCCAAGTTTATGTATATTCAAAGATAGAAGGTTGTCATCCCATATCTTCATTGGTATACTAAACTTATATACTCTGCTTCTGATGTTTGTCTTAATGCCAAATAGTTGTTATCCTATTGGTGCATTCATAAGCTAAAGTTGCAAGTATTTACCTGTTGGGACTGGGCATATACTATATGAAATCTTATACATGTTTCTGCTGGTGTGAACAGTATTTTACCTATCATTACTGGCCATTCACATATACTATTTTTTAGGTATTTCTGTCAGCATAATAGGTCTTCTCCATGCTTCCACACATTAAAGTTAACTTTTTGATTTTTATAGTTGAAAGCCCTGGTCTTTCAAGTGACTGATGTATTTCTAATGAATATGAGTTTATAATGTCATCCATTATGATCTTCTTTTCCTCCACATTATTGATATTTTAAAGTTACCAAGCTTACACCCTTCTACAGTAAGGGAGTGATTTCCTGGAGTGATAACACCATGGACCCAATCATGATGGAAGAGGACCAAATAAAGCAGATAATGGAAAAATATGGAAATATGTGCAGTGGAATACCCTACCAATATAAAATGAATAACAAAAAGAGAACCATAGCTGACAGAGAGGGCTTGGAGAGCAATGAAGAGGAGGTAGATGATCTCCAGGCCATGGAGAAGATTGAGGATGTCAGATAACTGGCTTAGGTTGATGAATAGTTGGTATGGATTGTTGGTTTTCATTGATGTCAACTATTGGAGAGTGATATTGTAGATTGATGTCAACCCTTAGTGATTGATGTCAACCCTTGGAGAAAGTCTGGTAGTGAATTCTGGTAGCACAAAGGTTTGGGTAATGGAACCAAGGTTGTTTCATGTATAATGGTATGAGTTTTAATCTATGTGAAGGTAAGACTATTCTAGATGGATATTAAATGTCATTCCATTTCTGGTGGTATGTGGAACATCACATAACTCCTCACGGTTAGAGAGTTATGGCCATGAGAAGTTGGAGAACCCAGCTTTGGGTAATGGACCCAAGTTTGTTTGATGGATAATGGTATGAATTTTGATATATTTGAAGGCAAGACTATTCTATATGGATAGTACATGTCATTCCATTTTTGGTGGTATGTGGAGCGTCACATAACTCCTTACGGTTTGAGAGTTATGGACTTACGAAGTTGGAGGACCCTCATATGTTGGCTTGAAGCCCCAAAAGGTCAAAGAAGTCAAAGAGATTGCAAAGAATAAATTATTATTTAAATGATAAAGTAAAGTGAAAAAGTCAATAAGGATTATTTAAATAATAGATTGAAGTGACAAAATCAAAGAAGATTATTTAAATGATAAAGTGAGGTGACAAAGTCAAGGAGGAATATGTAAATGATAAAGTAATGGAGAAATTTTTAATTATGGAAAGTGGTTAACCGTAAAAATGAGGAAAATAGGTTAAGTGACCTAGAAATAGGTTAAGTGACCTAGAAATGGGTTAAGTGACCTACAAGATGGAGAGTATAAATAAGAGGCAAGTCTCTCTCATTTTACATCACACTTGAGAATATTGAATATCTATAGGTGACTGAGGTAACCAAAGGATATCTAAGTCAAATTTCAGAGGGAAGTTGAAGAAAAGAAGGTCGGAATTCAAGGGAGGATAAATTCTTTTGATGATTCTTTCTAAGATCCAAATTCAGTAAGACCAAATGTGTTGGTTAGAGTACAGTTTGTAGTATGTTGTGTAACATTTTCAGATCAATTCAACAAACATTCTGTGTGGGGCACGCTCTACAAGGTCGCTCTCTAGAATAAGCCAGAATTCAACAAGGTCTGCCATTTTTTCTATAACTCCTTTTCTGAGAGGTTCCAAGTAGTGACACCTGGAGGAATTGCATAAAACACACTGAAGAACATTGTGTATCATTTTCAGATCTTTATTCATTACATGTACATAGTTATGATTATTTCAAGTTAGGGTTGTTGACTAATCCAAAACTAGTCATGTGAGACTAAAGAAAAGTTTGATGAAAATGCTAGTCTCTTGTTGTTAAAGTTAAGGAAGGTTTGCAGGTATGTGATCATATACACCAGGTCTATTACAGAGTTGCAAATCATATTTTTATAATGATATTGATGAGGGATTTTGGTTGAGGTGCATGTTGGGTACATGGTTGAGACAAGTAGTTGATGAGTTGGCACATACATGGGGTGTATAGTTCATGATGTTGGTACATATTGATGAGTCATAGTTGATGAGTAGTTGATACATGATTGGTACATACTTGGTACATGGTTGGAGGCACTTGTTAGTAGTATTGTTGACACATGGTTTATGGATGATGTAGCATACTTGTGTTGGTATATTATTGGAAGAACATATTGATTTTTGTGATGATTATGAGTTGTTGTGTTATGATTGGTTGATGCACATCTTTGATATTTGTCTTGGTGGGTAGATCTGATTTGGTTGATAAGATTGATGAGACATGTTTTTGTGATAGGTTGTTTGGACAGGTTGCTGTGATAGGTTATTTGTATAGGTTTGGTGCATGGATGATGCACTTGTTCATGGTACAGGTTTTGTACAGGTTTGGTGCATGGTTGATGCACTTGTTCATGGTACAGGTTTTGTACAGATTGGTGCATGGTTGATGCACTTGTTTATGGTACAGGTTTATTACAGGTTGATTGGTATAGGTTTATAATAGTATATCTCACAGTGATATTGTGGCAGTGGTTCTGTCATTATACTTATAAATTAGAGAGTTTGGACAGGCCAAGGACAGGTGGTTGTAGCTACCTTCCGGTTGTAGTCGGAGAACATAGGGGCTTGTAGCCTCCTTCTGGTTGTAGCCAGAGAATTGGGGAGTTGGAGCTTCCCTTAGGTTGTATCTTGAGAAACTAGGGGGGTTGGAGCCTCCTTCCAGTTGCAGCTGGAAAAAAAAGGAAGTTGGTGCTTCCAATGAATGTAATTATTCAAGACTTATAATAAAAAACATTATGTGGTTTTCTCCCGCTTTGGGTTTCCACGTAAAATACTGGTGTATTGTGTATGTGTATGATTGTTCATTTTTTCATTTCTTATTTACTCTGCAATTATTGGATGATAATGCTACATTGATATAACACTTGGATTATATGGTTAAAAATGATTAAATTGCTCTATTATTGATTCACCCCCCCTCTTAGTAATCCAACAGAGGAAATCCTACGTGCAACATATGAAATGAAAATAGGAGGTCCAGGGTCAAGAAAAAAAGGTATAAATCCAATCCAGATTACCGTCAGTGTGGAACCTATAACCCCATGTGTGACTAATACACCAGAAAGAACACCAGTGTTTAGAAAACCAAATTTTAGTACCAAATATTATCGAATACATGAAAAAAATACTGGTAAACGAGTTTCAAAAGCCAAGCTCAAAAGACCAATACATGAATTCAATGATTGAAATCAGGCAGAAACCAGGTGAGTCTGTTTGGGAAATTGATTAGGGGTTCAAAAGTATGAAATGTAAATTGAAATATGCAATTACTGACATGCAAAATAGGCACTTATTTTTGAACTCATTGTTACCACACTTGAAGCATCCTTTAAGACAACAAAAGTTCCAAACTCAGGAAGAGGCTCTGTAGGAAGCCTTACAAGTGAAATAAAACCAATATCAGCAGACAAATCCAATAATAGAAGAGTTGAAGGAGGATTTGAAGAATTTAACATTTCAACTTAACTAGAATAAGAGAAAAGAGAAAAGAGAAGTTATTTCGTGTATGCTATGTAGGACAAAAGGACACCATAATAACAAATGTCCAACTTTTGTCCAGTATACGGAAATAGGGGTACCAAACCCCTTGCCAATAGGAAGGCCATGGTGCGATATTTGTAAGATGCATGGAATGATCCATATCATTTTCCAATGATGCAGAAGTATTAGACAGTGCCAAAAAGTTCATATTGCATTTTTGCAAATCAGTGGATCATGATGATAAGGATTATAGAATGATGGTGTTGATGAGAAGAATAACTTCAGATACTTATATGGTGCAAGAATAAATGATGATAGGACAAGTTGCACCTCAGTTCAGCTAGGTACCACCACCATACAACAATTTGCAGCAACAATACAATAATGTGCAACCGCAGTACAATAATGCACAACCACAATATAGCCCCATGCAATATAACATGGTACCCTAGTACAATGCACCGCGAGGAGATCGAGGTGGATATATAGGTGGAGGATGAGGAAGAGGAGGATTTGGACGAGTCACAGGACAAATAGTGTGCCACAACTACCAACAACCAGGACATTATGCAATGAATTGTCCACTTCCACCAGCGACATGCATGTACTTTCGCGTAGTAGATCATGACACAAAAGACTGCCCAACACTCTTGGGAAATATCCAAGAAAAAATGAACCAGAACAACCAGAATGTCCAGTGGATTTCTGCAGAATCCAAGGATGATAGGAAAAACATCAATATAGTCACTCGAGGAGGATCCAAGACAGGAGATGATGCATCAAAACAAGATCCATCTCAACACCAATGGGTTAAGAAGAATACTGATCCACAAAAGTACTTTGACACGTAGAAAGAAAAGGAAACATTTAAGGAGGCCATACATGAGTTTTTCAAGAAGAATGTTGTGTCTACATTAGTTGTGCAACAACCTCAGAACCCACAAATGTATGAGATTCCATCCTCAATGGACCATACCAGTGAAGGACAACCTTTAGAGAAAGTAAGTACCCTAAAGACTTTTCTGCAATCCTATGTTAAGTTATTGAATGATCCATCACCTGTTAAGGTTTTAAAAAATCTACTAGAAAGATGAAACGAAGAGGTAGAAGGGAAGTTAGAGCAGAAAACAGTCATTCATATCCATTCAAGAAGAAGGACAAGCAGAGAATTCAGACAAAATGCTAACATTGGGCATTTCAACATGGGAGATATGATACTAGATTTAGGCTCTGAATTAAATGTCTTACCTAAGAAGACATGGCAGTGTATGGGAGAACCCACATTAGGCTATTCACCTATCTAGTTGAAACTAGAAAATCAACACAAATTGTTACCAATTGGAAGGCTTAAAAGTGTGACAATAGATTTGGATGTGGTGCACACTATGGTAGATTTTGAAGTAATAGAGATAGTAGATGGCACAACACCTTACCCAGTATTACTTGGATTGGATTGGTAATTTGATAACCAGACTATAATCAACCTAAAGAAAATAAAAATGAATTTTGAATCAGATGAATATAGAGTCATTGCACCATTGGATACTTCATAAGGAGAAAGGTTGGTAGAGGCCACTTGTTTGGATTTGGAAGAAATAAACCAGTTGTACAAAACGACCATGTGAGAAGAGGATTATGTTAACCAAAAACAGATGGGGTACTCAGCTGGAGAAGCATTATGTCATGTGATTCTAACTCAAACATAGGTTTGGAGAATTGGCAACATCGATTACATGAAGTTTCCACAAGGAGGTGTGCAAGAATCGACTGCGTGGTAAGATGGGTTGGTAAAAGGATTAGAGAACCTTCCCATTTTCATGGCATAAATGAATTAGAGGAATTATTGACAAAATATGAAGATGAAGTGTTAGAAAATGAGAGGATATTATCCCTAGATATTTCACTCAAGGAAACACCTACAAGATGGTGGGGTGTACATAAAGAAACAATTCAGGACTGGTATTAGTGTAAATGAATACTACACATTAGATTTGGCGCAGAACATGGGAGAAATAAAATGCAGAGGTATGATGGAAAAGGAACACTAGTGGAACACTTGGAGAACTGCAGGACACAATGGAGAATGACACCGCCAGAGGAATGGCCTCATCACTTTATCCATACATTGGAAGGGATCTCAGGAAACCGGTACATAGACTTAGAGATGCAAAGAAGCACTACAAAATGGATAGGATTACAACATAATTTTGAATTAACCTTCTCATTCAAAAATGAGAGCCCAAACATTGATTTAACGTTGAAACTAAAAAGGAGAGTGATATTTTTGATGAACTAGAGATTGAAATCATAACAAAATATCAACAACAAAACAGACAGAGAGTCAAAGACTTACTCTCATGCTATCATGTCGAAGAGGAAGTACCATATGAACATGATTCATATAACATTCATATTATAGAGATTGAAGGAGAAAGAGAGGTGGAAGGTCCGTCTCTAGAGTTAGAGTCATTTGCTGCACCACTCAAAGTTATGAAAGTAAACATTGGGACGAATGAAAATCGTAAAATGGAAAGTATTGGAGACTATTGGGATAAGAAAACATTAGAAATAATAATAGAGTTACTACATGAACATAGTGACCTGTTTCCAATGAAATTCACAGATATGAAAGGTATAGCAGGGGAGTTAGGTGAGATGAAGTGATCCACGAGGCCCCCCAGGCTCAGAAAATGCTAAAAAAAAAATAGTTCTCGGAATTAAGTGAAACCAATTCCATTGCGACCGGTTGGTCGCTCTAATTCTGTCCATATATTTACTTTCTCAAACGAGCTCTGTATGCAAGAGTTATCGCACTCTAATCAGATTCTCAAACAGCTAAAAACTCAAAGGGTCAACTAGCAAAATGTCAATGCTGACGTCAGCATGATATCAACAAAGATAATTAGTGATGATGATGTGGCAGAGACATGTGGTAGCACTGCAGCAGTTGACTGGGTAGATGACAGATCCAATTAGAATTGGACACGTGGCATGTGATTTGGGAAAATGTGGTGGTGCCACATGGCCCAAGCATGGGCAGCCACGTGGCACCTAGTTAGCAGTCGAATGGAAAGTTCCAAAAGTAATTTTGGGGTCCATGGGTTTTGAACCTACGACCACCACCAAGCCCAAGTGCCTTGAGAAATGGTCCAACACCAACGTGCCCATGTGTTTCTTGTTATATAAAACACATTTAAATATATTTGAATTGCAATGTTTTTGTATGGTGCAAAAAGGAGGGGGTTGGGGCTAAGCTCCAGCCTGTGGTCTCTGTTCAAAAAACATACAACTAGGGGCACGGACTATCCAACACAACCACCAGCCCGCGCTTTAAGCCATGGTTCTGGGTGTGATCCCACAAGACTAGGGAGTATCCCCTTCAAAGGTGTGCGGAGGTTTGGCTTTGATTGGCGGTCACAAGATATGCGCCCCACGACCAGGAGCTAGTGCCAAGTATGGGCCAACGCTTATCCCTTTAGGCTAGTGCTTGGCCATATGGATTTCACATGATCATATATTTAGGGCGTACGCCATCCTTCGAGGGCTTAGCCCATATATTAAGGTTTAAAAGTGGTTTTTTTACCCTGTTAATGTAATTTTAAATGATTTTTCCTAAAAGTATGACTAGAATTGGTTTTTTGAGGATATCTTGGCCATTTGGAGGGGGATTTGATCCCAGAAAGAGGCCATATATTAAGAGGAAGTTGGGCTTCCTCATATGAGCCTGAAAACTATAAAAACTAGGATTTTTGAAGCTTGAGGGAGACTTTTTGATGTAGGGATTTGAAGGAGCAGCTTGTAATTTTTGGTCTTTTCTCATGTTTTGAGAGGCATTTTTGCCATGTTTTTGAGAGGAATTTGATGAAGCATGTATGAATCTGAGGATAGATGTCTTGCACAAAAGATATGAAGCATGTTTTGTAACAAAAAAGATCCTATGTAAGAGAACTTTGAGCATTTAAAGAGAAATAAAGAGGTCCTCCACTTGGAAGCGGGCCCGAAGACATAGCCAACGATTGGTGAAATCCGTTAACAAGTTCTTGTCTCTATTTCTCTTTTTGTTTTGTTTTTCTCTTCTCTTCTTTTGCAACATCATTATTAATGGTTGATCTCTTTAAATCATTAATGAGCATCAAGTAAAAGTCACATTTGATATTCCACAAACAAGTTAATAAGTTTATGTATTTCACATTCTTATCGATCTGATGCATAAACTACATTAAACTAACTTGAAATTTATCAGTAATTCCTTCATTTTTTGATCATGAAGATACCCCTCAAATCTGAGGATAGACCTGTCAGACAAAGACCTTACAGACTGAATCTAGTGTATAAGTAGAAAGTGAAAGCATAAATTGACCGAATGTTGGAAACTGGTATTATAGAACTAGTAGAGGAATATGAATGGATTAGTCCCATGATAGTTTAGGAAAATAAGCAAGAGGGAATAAGGATTTGTTTATATTGGAGGAAAATAAATGATACTTTCTTACATGACCCTTTCCCTACCTCTTTTACAAATGAGGTCTTAGAAAATGTGGGAGGCTAGGAAGCATACTCATTCACAAATGAATTCTCAGGTTACCATCAGATCAAAATAGATCTAGAGGACAGGTATAAGACTACTTTTGATACAGAATGGGGATCCTACCAATATAAAATCATTCCCTTTGGATTGAAGAATGCATTGGCTATCTTTTCAAGAGTACTCATAGTTTCTTTTAAGGGATTCATACATCATTTTATAGAAGTATATTTGGATGATTGGACTTTATATAGTGTTTTGAAGGACCATGTAGAAGTGTTAAGACTAATTTTGGAAAGATGCAGACAATCCCATATATCATTAAACATCAATAAATGCATTTGTGGGACACCTTTTGGGATATTATTGGGACACATAGCATGTAAACAAGGTTTACTGGTTGACCCTACTAAGATTGCAGTCATTGTGAATTTACCACCACCAAAGTCAGTGCGCCAGTTAAGAGAAACATTGGGACATACATGCTATATAGGAAGTTTATAAAGGGATATGTGCAGATTACTGCACCAATGGAAAAACTATTAAATTAGAACACAATATTTCAATGGAATGAGGAATGTCAGCAAGGATTGGACACTTTAAAGGAAAAGATGGTGACAACACATATATTAGTATTTCCAGATTGGGAAAAGGCATTTCATGTGCATGTAGATGCATCAACCATAGCACTTGGAATAATTCTGACACAACCAGGAGCAAGGGACTTAGACCATCCTATAGCCTTTGCAAGAACAAATTTTTCAGAATCTAAGCAGAATTACAACACCATAGAAAGAGAGGGACGAGCCATGGTATATGCACTTTAGAAATTCATGCACTAATTACTGGGTAAACACTTTAAAATGTCCAGAGACAATTCTTCCCTCAAATATCTAGTCAAAAAGACAGTATTGGTGGGGAGGATCTATAGATGGAAATTATTATTCCAAGAATTTGATTTTGAAGTAATCATCAAACCAGGGAAGTTGAATGCAGGACTTAATCACCTGTCAAGGGTAACCAATGGAGAAGAACCTACTTACTTGGAAGACAACTTCCCCGATGCACACTTATTTTCAGTACAAGTGGTTGATGAATGCTTCATTGATATTATTGAATACTTAAGTATAGGGGTCGTGCCACAGGACTTTAGCATTGCACAGAAGAAAAACCTAGTAGTCAGAGCTACAAACTATCAACTCATTGTTGGTCATTTATACAAGATGGGCGCAAATAACATTTTAAGAAGGTGTGTATTGGAACATGAATGGCATGGGATCTTAGCAGGAGCTCATGAAGGTATAGCTAGAGGACACTATGAAAACAAAGCTACCACACAAAAGGTATTGAACGCAGGATTATGGTGGCCAACAGTCCATAAAGATGCCAAGGAATATTGTTAGAATTGTGATGTTTGTCAAAGGGTTGGCAAACCCAATAGAAGGGATGAGATTCCCCTAAGACCACAAGTAACTCTCCAGGTATTTGACAAATGGGCAATAGACTTTGTTGGACCTATTAATTGTTATAGAAAAATTTTCCTCACCCCATGCAACTTTCTTGGATGGCCTTTCCATTTCCTTATGCAACCTTGAAGTCCCCTTTTGTACTTATCATATCCAAAAAATCATATTTTTCCACATATAAATTCCCTTATGTATACATAGGTTGCACCACTACAGCCCACGTACATTGAGTTTGGTGCTCAAAATTAAAAATTTCTGACTCGGACCTTCAATTCCATTTGAAGGCTATAAATTGAGCCATATCCAAGTCATGAAAGAGGATATAATTCAAATTTCAGAGAAAAGATACTCTGGGGAAATTTTCATTTCAGATTGAGTTTGCATCCCTTTATCCTTGAAAGCCTGAACAAATTGTTCAACCCCCAAGATCTTCCCTCTTTGATGGGGAACCTCATTGTCTCCTTTATATTGTTAGACAATTGGCTTAGGTTGATGGACAGTTGGTATGTATTGTTGGTTTTCATTGATGTCAACCATTGGAGAGTGATATTGTATATTGATTTCAACCCTTAGTGATTGATGCCAACCCTTGGAGAAAGTCCAATAGTGAATTTCGGTAGCACAAAGGTTTGGGTAATGGACCCAAGGTTGTTTCATGTATAATGGTATGAGTTTTAATATATTTGAAGGTAAGAATATGCTATATGGATAGTACATGTCATTCAATTTCTGGTGGTATGTGGAACGTCACATAACTCCTCATGGTTAGAGAGTTATGGCCATAAGAAGTTGGAGAACCTAATTTTGGGTAATGGACCCAAGTTTGTTTGATGGATAATGGTATGAGTTTTGATATATTTGTAGGAAATACTATTCTATATGGATATTACATATCATTCCATTTCCATTGGTATGTGGAACGTCACATAACTCCTCACGGTTAGAGATTTATGGCC
>JASDQU011105077.1:0-29953 GCA_032191745.1 Picea mariana
TAAGGAGGCTAGACCGTGCCCTTAGCCGTACTACCTGACTACCTAGGTACTAGAGAGTATCTTCCTGAGTGTTGTTCTCGGTGGCACTATATTAGTCAGGCGGCCGATCAATTTATGTAAAGAGGGCTTCAAGAAATCTAGGTTGATCCGTATACATGTGTTGTCTGATGCACTACCACTCGAATGGGTACCAACAGGGGTTACAAGGGTGGCCAACATATGTGCGCTTAAGTAACACTTGTATTTCCTACGTGTATGAGTCCCCAACTGTGGGTTTATGCATGTAACGATAGATATCTATAGCTTAAAGATGTCGGAATACGTCTCTACCCTGAAAAAAATAAACCCACAATTTTTTGTTGAGGAAGGTGCTCTGATACCACTTATAATATTCTAGATATAAAAAGTATGCAAAACATAAATAAAATGCTAGAAATGGTAGATGAACAACAATATAACCAGAACAACACCACAAATATACCAAAATGATATCAGAATAACACCAATAAGATCACTTTGATTATTGAGGGAAATGTTCACTTGCCTCTTCGAGGGGGAAACCTCCAGCAGAGCAGAGCTCTATTACAATAATATCCAAGACAAAAGTTCTCATACCCTTGACTCCTATTTATACTAAATATGTCTATCAAAAGAACCATCTAGAGGAAGATCCTTCTAGAAGTGGAAGATTCTATTAGGTCTTCTTACATTCGACTTATTCTTCCTTACTGCTAGGCCTTATTAATATTGAACTTTATTACATCGGAATATAGTATTCTACTTACGTGAGGGGTTAGTTCCCTAACATAGGTATTGTATTTTGTCCTAAAAAGAAAGGAGGTTGCGTGAGGTTAGCTTTTAACATTGTGATACATTGAATATATCAGTAGAGAAGTTAGTAACGTGAAAAAACTTTTTATGTCGTCCTCATATCATAAATGTGAAAGGATTGATGATGTATATTTTGATTTCAAAAATCAATAATGAATACAACATCGAGTACATGGCATACTAAGTTATTAATGTGAAACTACTTTTTATGGTATAGGGGTATCAATGAGCAATATTATATATAGGGATGGTGAACAAAGATAGTTGTTTTTGACATTCATGAAAAGCTCTCCCTAATATATGCCTTCGGCATAAAAGTAGTCCAAGTGTCATTTCCAACACCTGTGTAGTCAAATAGTGGGTTGTCCCATGACAATTGAATGCATATACCATTCAAGAAAGAGAAGCTAGTTGTGTTGAAAATATTAGAACAAAAAACATATCCACTGCAAAAGACAGGTGAGAGATTAATCATCATGTTAGTCCCTAAAGTTGTACTTGACTGTGAGAGAGAAAGCTAGGGCATCATCAGGTTATTGCAATAGTATTTTAAGGGTTTTATGAATTGGTTTTTTGAGGATGGTTGAAAGTTGGTTCAAGGGTTCAAGGTAAACACAGAACTCAAAATAATGCTAGAAGATATCCCACTGATTTAGTAAAAGTTAATCACATTAATAGATCAGACAAATAAGGAAAATAAAGAAAGGAAATATGAGAGCATTCAATTTGTCAACCCGATATATATTTATTATTTCAAAATATAATTTAGAAACAAGAACATGTACTTGAAGGCAAATCTTGATAATAAACGATAACAATAAAGTGTTCACTGTGTTACTTAAGATCAATAAATCAATGCATTGCAACAGAAAAATGACTTTAAGTAAGAAAATGAATAGAATATGAAATGAAATAAAATCTCACCATCAACATGCCTTTTCCATTTAGTATCAATGTGGAATTAAAATTGTCTTACAATGAAATTCAAAATAGGTCCCTGGAAGCCCAACTGTCCACTTTCATACAATATTTCTTTTGTCTATTTAAAGTACACAAAGTATTTCTACAGATCCTATTTTCTAGTAGAAACAACTCAAACGAGCACTTACAATGCCAATATAGTAGAAAGCTCAACAACTAACCCAAAATATATTTTACAACAACTTGGAAAATCCCACAAAATTAGGAATCATATCTTACTGAGTTGTTCCATTCGAAAGATCAAAATTTCATTTGATCAAAATATAGAAATTGAACTGTTCATCTTTTACTCCCTGAGTAATAGCATCAAAATATTCAAAACTGTAGGAAAGAACTTCATAAACCATCATGGTATAATGACTGCACTAGATTTGGTGTCTCTCTGCTTCAGTTTGGTTGTTAGCACAATATTATGCCAGTATAACCTGAAATTGGATTCTCACAACTCCTTGAGCAATGTTTTTTGTTCTTTTCTTTTATTTTAAAAATCTTGTATCTTCTCTTGTTGTCTGGCATTCTATTTCTTTACCTGAGCTTTCTCTTTCTTTAATTGTTTTACCATACCCTGTAGCTCTTTAATCCTGTCTTTTTTATTTCTAACTTTAACTTTAAACTCTGGATATTCCTCTACATGTGTAGGTAGATTCAGGTCTATAGAAGCTTGAGGTTTTCTTAATTTTATCCTATATCTTGAAGATAATCTAGAGCTATGATCCTCATCATCAGTGCTATCAGAATCCCTGGTCTCTGGAAGGTATGGAATTTGATCTGGTTTTGCAAAAGGATCATCTTTGTCATCAGAAACTACACCTATACCTCTAAACATAGATTCATATTTTGAAGTTGATCTAGTGGTTTCTCTTGTCACGTGTCTCTTGGAGTATTGAGCAACCTTTTTTCCCTTTTCTTGTCTCTTCCTCAATTTTTCAGATTCTTTCTCAGTCCTGTGCAAAGAAGGCGTCCCTTCCTATTTTTTGATGCATGTCTTGGAATCTTTTGAATTATCCTCTATAATTATAAGATTCTCCTTTTAATGGATGGATCAAACATGGCCTTTGAATTTAATATAAATTTATTGGCAGCTTTGGTGGAGTTTCTTCAAGGGAACGCAGGCATAGGTGTTGGAGTTTTGCTTTGTTTTTTTCCCTTTGCACTCTTCTTACTTGTAGATTTTTGTTTCTGCTTGACTGGGGACTGAACTAGGTTCATAGTATAATCCTCTTCCTCATCAATTTCCATCTTTACATATGGATTAATAAATATGTCAATGTATTCATTTGGTTTATATTTCTTACCTCGACTAGTGGTAGCTTCCTCATGATCTTTACCTACAAGAAAATCTCCAATGGTTTGTCGAGTTTGCAACTTCCTCTTGCTAGCCTAAGTTACCCTAGCTGCAAGTGATTCTTCTTTAATTAGGAACTCAGTGGCTTTACCAGTCTGTTTCTGTTGGGATGATTTCTTCCCTTTGGTATTTTTGGATTTAGCTAACTGTAAATCATTTCTTAAAGACTGGATTAGCCAATCCCAGAGTCTTTGGACTTCGTTTAAAGAGGAGATTACCAATGTCTTAATTAAACCCAGGTGAAAAGACTTCCTTTAGCTGTAGCAAGATGGGATTGCACCCTCTTGGACATTTTAGATAAACTCTTAAGAAGAAAGTAGGGTAAATTAAGAGGATAATCACCATTAATGTGAATTAGCCATCTGATATGATAAAGATAAACCAATGAAAACATTCCCTCACACGTAATATACCTGTGGATGATCAACAAAGCGGTATGCCATTCTTTCTTTACCTAGCTATGTGGTATTCCCTTTTTCCAGTTAGGGTTTTGTTTCTCTGGGATTAAAAATTGATTCACAAATTCCATAACCACATTCTCCTTCTTTCACCACCTTTCCCCACCAACTGGAAATATACAGGCTTTAGTAATTGAATGTTCAGTCACCAACATCAATAGTTTCCCAACTATAGCTTCAAAGCCATCAAAATTATGTGCGAAGACCATTGAAATCTATTCATTGTGCCTCTGGAAGGTTGTGAAAAAGCCAAACCAACCTGCATTTTTAAACCTCTGCGCCATTTGAGGTTATGTTTCAAGTAATTTTGTGCCCTGAGGTTCTAGTCTGATAATCTAGCCGCTCTTCTTTGGTGCCATGCTGTTAATATGGTCCTATAAACAAATCTTTGAGGATTGATGATTTGAATTCTCAGTTCCCATGGGCTGTTAAGAACTAAGAATCACTTCTTCCTTCAGTTTGATCTCTGCACAAAATAACCGACAAACTAAAATAAAAGGTGTTGGTTCTATTAATGATATTCAAACATGTTTGATTTGATGCAGGTATGGCAGGTACAACTCAATCCCTCATATGTAGTTGTTATAATTGCAGTATCAACCCCAGAAAAGATCATGGAGAGGCATGCAGATCCTCTAATCATGATTTGAGAAATTATGATGCGATCAAGGTAGGCTGGCACATGTAAAAATATGATTATTCCTAGCGCCGCAGGAATAGCGTTATTTGTGACTTGGAAAAAATTCGAAAATTCAAATAATGAATGGACAAGTGATGTGACAAGATTTATCATATCAAATCCTAAACTTTTAAAAAACTTCAAAAATCATTTAAAATTGCAATAAAAAATGGAAAAATGACCATTAAACCAAGAGGTAAAATCAAGTTTGGGCAACAACGCATAAGCAGGGAGGATCAAGGATTAGGGACACTGACTTAATCAAAAACAAAGTTAGAGACTAACAATGTCTCCTTATGGGGGTAAATTTTCGTGAGGAAACTTTAAGATCTGCATACCAATGCCTTTATATCCTTCTGATATCTGATTTCCCTGTTCTTTCACCCTTTATTTAAAATACAAACTGTAATGAAACAATTCCATCGGGTATATGAAATCTTTATTTGAGTTCAAAAGTAAACCTACTATATAGACTGAAATTTTTTGATAGATCTTAAAGAAAGTAATGCTTTAGGAATCTCCCATTTACTGGGCCTCCAAAAATCTCAGTGTCATCCAAATTATGTAAGAGAAAAGTATTGTTATTCACGACCTTGCCTATTTTGAAAGGACCATACCATAAGTTATCAAACTTACCATGTTTATCTTTATCCTCTCTTCTATCATCCTATCTCAATACAATATATCCCTCTTTGAAAATATATTTCTTGTTTCCCTTATCAAACATGTCTTTGACTTTTCTCTGATGAACAACAACTTTTTGATCCATCTTTTCTCTAGCCTGTTGAACCTCTATCATTTGAAAAACTCTCCTTTGAATATCATTGGGNATACACCATTTGGAAAGGGGAATTTCCAATAGATTTCTTATTGCTGATCCGATCAACCCATAGGGTAAATTTTAACTTGGAATCCCATGAACTCTTGTTTTCTACAAATAGTTTTTTGATAATCCTTATGAGGATTTTATTGGACGATTCTGCTAACCCATTTCCTTGGGGATAGTAAGGAGTAGAGTGGACCAATTTGATGTTATACTTATTGAAAAAATAAATCATGGAGTTTGATTTGAAGGCTTGAGCATTGTCAATAACTAGCTTCTAAGGACAACCAAATCTAGAAAAAATATGCCCTTCAAGAAATTCCATGATTACCTTGTCTGTTGCATTCCGAGTTGGAATTGCTTCAATCCACTTAGTAAAGTAATCTGTGGCTGTAAGTATCCACTTATGTTGTTCAGAAGATGAAGGATTTATTTCCTCGATGAATTCTAAGCCCCACTGTTGAAATGGTCCATGAGCAATAATGGGTTTTTGTTGGCACAGGGGCAAACCCAGGGTTCAACGCTTAACAACACACCAACAAAACCCCGACTACCGACCCTTTCAGAAACACCTGTGAGGTATGAGAAGTCTCACCTGAGGTAGAAGCAGGGGGGGTTACATGATGCAGGTGTCTGTAACCAAGCTGGGACACAGATCTGTGATAATAACACCTCGCAGAGTATTCTGTTAACGCTTAGGAAGTGACATACATTATTTTATTTACCTTATGAACATCACATAACATATCTAAGGTAGATCTAGCGCAGTAACAACAAATATTAATCACTTCAACCACTTAGCACTTAGCACTCTGAATAAGATCTAACATTCTAATATAAGAAGATCATTAAAGCAACATATACATGTCCATTACATATCTAATATAAGCACCAAGAAAAACATAACAGAGATAATCATTGCACAAATAAAACCATAAGATACCATATGTACGTGGTTCACCCCAGTGTGGGGCTATGTCCACCAACCGCTTCACCTTCTTTATTATTCGTCAATATTTTACATTTAATTACTCATGTGCACTAAGTGACAGAGTCGGGCTTCACACCAGACATGAGATCTATGCACTGAGCACCAGATCCTCCTTCCAAAACTAGGTCAAGGCACAGAGCCACTCTGTATCACGCGCAAAGCCTTAGCACACGTTCATTCCCTTGCACAAATCCATTCAACTGCTTGCACATAGCTCAAAATACTACTACTTCTACCATACATTCTTCTTTTATTTATACTTTTACAAACCCTTACAATAGGGCCAAACATGGTAAAACCTCATGGGTTGACATCCCATAACCCATTTAAAAAACCCTAAATAACCCCTTACTCGATACACATAGCCCACAAAATAAGTGATATTCGCGATCTCAGCTCCGCCTGGGCGCTCCTTCCTCGACCAATGTGTCGAAGTCCAAAAGTGGGCCAACTCTAACCAAGGTTTCCTCAAAACTTGGTCGAGGGCCAACATGCCCCCAACACTCACCTGTGACCCGTCCTGAGTTACTCAGGTGTGGACAATGATTCTTCAAAGGATTTGAGCTTAACTCGAGCTGCCTCGAATTACTGCTTCACCTGAGCCTCTTGCTCAGCGAGCTACTGGATCGTCTACTCTGTAAGAGGCCCTTCTAGGTGCTATTCTACTGATGTAACTACTTGATCTAATTGCAAGCCCTGTCCATCAATCTCTTTGAGCACCTTGCAAGCTTCATTCTACATAGGTTGCAGCTTCTGCATGACTTCCATTACCTTTCCCTAGAGGGCAGTGATATGTTGTTGTACTACATGCTGCTCCTGGGATCTCTTCATTCTTTCAACTGTGGTGAGCAACTTCAGTTGTTCCTACACATAAAATTCTTGATGTTGCGCCTCCTATAACTTTGCTTCCAACTTTCTTAGCTCCATATCCTCAGTGAGGCATTCATATGTCTATGCGCTTCTATCGTTCAATTGTTTGCATTTTGAAGTGAGGGTTCTTATCATTGTTAGTATGTTCTTAGCAGTCTTCTCCCTCTGGTCACGCACCTCCTGCGGGGTGCTTGGTAATGTTTGGGTCTCCAATTATGTTATCCTTGCTTGAAGCTGCTAGATGATCTTAGCGAGATTCACTACTTGAACTTCGACTGAATCCTGGTCATCCTATACCAAGATTGGTAGATAGCGACATGATTTACTCACTACTTATTTTACCATGGCCCGCTCTGAGAGCAACTGCTCCTTTTCTCTCTATAGCTGGGATTTTTCCTCCTGGAGTTTAGCCTGAAGCTCTGCTTTCTCACTTTCCTAGGCTGCTACATTTTCCTGCACTACTCTTAATTGTGCTAAGACACCATCTTTCTCTTGTTTCAAGGCTTTTGTAGCCTTCTCCTTTTCTTTCTGGACTCTATGAATTCGAGCTTCTGTCACATCCACAAGTCTTCTCAATTGGGATGTTTCATCCCCCAATTTTGCAATCTATGACGAGGAAGGTGCAGTAGGTATTGCACGGACCAAACAAATATCTTGGTGTACTTCCTTCAGTTCCCTCTCGATCCTTCCATATAGCTCCTCTTGCTTCTCTCCATATCTCTCCAAGATGTCCTTGGAAGTGTCCTCCATAGCTCCGTGAACCAAACTGATATCGTCCTCCATGAGTGTGGCCTCTAACTGGGGCTTATTAGCACGCGTCTTCTTCCTGGCTAAAGGTTTCTTCGGAAAAACCTTCCTCTTCTGCGGTGTGACTGTCCCAACACGAGCATCCTCAAGTGGAGGGGTGGTAGCTTTGCCTCCTCCTTGCTCTTCTCTTTCATCCCCTCCTCCTTTTTCTTCTACTTCATCTTCTCCTCCTCCTCTGAGCTAGCCAGACTCATTATCTTCAGAAGCGTTGTCCTCTTCATCAGTCTCTATATCCTAGACTTCCTCCTTATTTTTTGTCTTCTTCGTCCCACTGGACTATCCGACATGCTCGACCCGGTTGACTATGGGGCTTCCTATGGTGTCATTGTTGGAGAGTTTTGCATCAGTGACAGGTACAAGAAATTCCTCTGGCCACTCCTTTGTAATCTGCTCAATGTATTCATCTATTAGCTTGTAGTACGACTGTAACTCTTCCTGGTTCTCATCTCAGTGCACAGTGATGTAGATGAAATGTGGATATTCACATAACTTTTCTACTGGTCGGTACTGGTGCAAGGTGCACGGTGTCATGCATGGAAATGATTCAATGGAAACCTTTAACTACTGATAGTATGCATGAAACACGACATTGGACTGCCACTGCTTCATCATATCGTTGGTGTACCACAAGGTGGAAAACTGAGCAACCAACGACTCCGAGGGTTCAATCTCTAGGAAGGTGGTTCCTTCAGGTATTTTCCAAGTGACACATGCGATCAAAATGATCATCCAATTGTAATGGAATTCATATCCCAATTCCTGGGCTTCACATAAATCCTTCTCCAACTCATTAACGAGGTATTTCGCCCAGTTTATCTGCATGCCCTCCACACATTTTCCTGTGAGGTCCACCATGAACCCGGTGACCTGTATGAGGCAGTTCTTCCTTATGAGCTGGAAAGTGAGGCACACTGCGCCATCCCATATAGAGGATACCTTTTAACCTTGCTTTCCTTTTTTGACTTCTCCGTAAGATTCCATGATGTGTTTTGCCAAGGAATGGTCTGAAGCCTTCCCTGGATAAAATTGTTGGGGGTCAGGTCCCTTCACACTCAAGCCTATGATCTGATGGATTAGCACCAAATCCATAGTAATCCTTCTGTTGAGCCACATGTATCCGACATGATAGCACGAAAGGAGGCGTTTAACGCAAGCGTTAACCTCCTGGTGGTGGCCAAAATGCGGGATCTTCATGACATTCAACACGGTGGACTGTGCCAACTCCTTAATCCATGGCTAGGAGGCGAGGTCAGGCTTCTTTTCAGTCATCTTTGTCAAGTAGTGACGGGGCACTAACATAGCGTAGTTCTTCATGTCTCCTAAATTGAAGTCGTTGTTCTTCAGTAGAAAGATCTGTCCTAACTTACTCCCGACTACGCGTATTCCTTTCAGAATGTATGCAGTGAACACAGTGTACTCATAATCTCATGGGATGCTATCATGGTTAATGATGCCAGCCAAAGGTTGGATATACTCGGGTAGGATTGACGAGATCTGCTTCGCATTAGTCAGATCACCGCGATGCTTACTTAGCTATTAAGTTCTGGGGCTGACATGACCAGAATGATGTCCAATCGAAGGGGAATCCTATAGTCCCTTATTCAACGATGCCTTGACACCTTCAGATATTAGTTTGTCGGCCATTAGCTTCTTAAGGAGATCCTCGAAAAACTTCTCTAATTCACTAGGTTCGACTGACATTCTAACTTTTAAACAGAAAGGTCGGGGTAGATAAATGGACAGGCTAGGTCTAGTTCAGATAACACATCTTGACACTTGGACAATTATCTGTTTAGCTTAGTCATTCACAGGTAGCAAAACATGGTCCTGGTGTAGCATCCGACGAGTTAAATAAGCGGGGTATTGTAATGGATCTTCCAACGACTAGGAAATGCCTTCATCAATGTAAATTTGTTCGTTATGTCACAGTCTCAATGTCCCAAAAGAGGTCCATTAGTTCATAAATGTGTTTTCTAAGCGTTTTGGAGTGTCGTTCTAACGATCGGGGTGCCTCCAACGGTCATAGAGCTTTGCCAAGGCGAAGTCCCATTCTATGTGATCTTGTTGTTCTAGCGAGGTTCAAATCCCATGAACTTGCCTCCTGCAAGGTTCCAGTCTACGAAGTCTTCCATCTGGTCTTTGTAGCTTCTTGCAGCTTTTCCAACTTATATTTATTTTTATTGTGCTTCCTTACCTTCTTCCCTGTGATCTGTGGTTCTCTAAATTTTTCTGGATTCCTCTTTCCATTTTTATTCTTATCTTCCCCTAGTGTAGTGGCTTCGCACTACTGATGTGCCCTCAAAGGGTCTGAAGTTAATATCTTTATTGGCCCTCGACCAATTTTTGGAGAACCTTGTTCATGTTTGACAACTTTTGGGACTTCGACAGGTTGGTTGAAAGCGGAGCACAAGTCGAAGCGGAGATCGTGGGATCTCGGTCCCTTTTTAGGGCAGTTTTGGGATTAGGGTTTATGTAACGGGTATGGGATGTCGGCCCATGTGTTTACCCATGTTTAGGCCCATTTTGTAATGTATAAATAGATATTCAAGTGATGTAAGAAGAGGCCAAGATGCTAAGTGCTATATTTTTATCTATGTGATTGCAAAGGCTTTGTGCATACTATGTGTTAAGACTTGCAGAGCTAAGTGAAAGTGATTGTAAGAAGGATTTGTGCTTAAACCTAGCTTGAGGAAGGAGGATCTGGCAAGGTGTGCACATATCTCTTGTCCTATGCATAGTAGGTTCTTGTGGTTCTGTGCATGTAGAAGATTGAGAGAATATAATAAAGAAGAGAAGAGTTGGTGGACGTAGCCCCACACTAGGGTGAACCACATATATCTTGTGTTATGGTTGCTTTGTGCATTATGGTTGTTATATTGTTCATATTATTTAAGCTTAGTGCAGTAATGAATGTTTAGATGGATTTGGTATGATAGATTAATTACTTAGTGATGTGAATGAATGCTAGATCAGTTCTCTTTCCATATGCTAAGTGCTTAGATGTGTTAGATCTGGTTGAATACTGTGTTGTTATGTAATTATGGTTTGGATTATGCAATGTGAATAAGAGTTAAATACCGATGAATGCTAACTGCTAAATGATTTCTTAGAGTATAATCATAGATCTATGTCCCAGCTAGGTTGCATACATTTGAGTCCTGCAACCACCCCTGCCTCTACCTCGGGTGAGACTTCATATGCTTCGCAGGTGTTGCCGAAATGGTTGATAGTTAGGGTTTTGTTGGTGCTTTTTTGAAGCATTTAACCCTAGGTCTTTCCCTGTGCCAACAAATGGTTCCATTGCCGGGACCTGAAACTTTGATTGCTGGGAACTGAAGAAAAGAAAGCTCTGTGCGTAGATCTACTACTTTAGTGCACATTATTCTACTTGACTTGCAAAGCTCCGTGCTAAGAAGAGAAGTCCTCTCTGAAGAAAAGAGGTAAGATATTGAAGCTTTGTGCTCTGAGAAAGGTAAGATAAGCGAAAAAAATTTGTTTCGAAAGAATGAATCTAGGTATGTTTGATAAATTTTGTCCTAGTCTGAAAACTAGGGTATAGCTAGAAGAAAAAAGACTTGATATGAATAGATCTGATAGAAATAATGAAAGATATGTTATTCCTATGCATAGAAAGAATGTTTGGACTAACAAATGGATGAAGGATCCTAGAAATAATTTTTTGCAGGTTAGTTACTGTGATCCCAGTGCGCAGTACAGGAAAGATTGGGGATCGTTTAAAAGAAAGAGGGGATTAACTCTTTGCTATAGTTGTAGAAGACCGGGACATCTTGCTAAGGAATGCCCTGGTAGAGGTCCTAGTTGTCTTTGTTGTAAGTATACTGGACATGAAGTTTTGGATTGCCCTAGAATGATTGCTAAGGTTGAAAAGATGAATATGAGACAAGAAAACTATGAGATAAGACAAGAAACTAAGGATATGATAGAACCCTAGAAAGAATCAGAGACTGTATTACTACAGATGAAATAAACCTTGAACGATCACAGAAATATTAACTTATCAAAGATATTAAAAGAGAAAGTGTACATAGAAACAAGAATAGGATACTTAGACATAGACTGTGTTCTAGATGAGGAAACACAGGTGAATATCATGACAGAAAGAAATTGTGAAATTTTGGGAAAGCCTTCTATGGTTCCTTCATTAGGAGGAATAGGATTATTTAGAGGAAAGATGGTAACCCTATGTGGAAGAATTACCCAGACATCTATGAGTGCTCATGGCACTTAGACAGAAGAAGAATTTGAGATCGTTAATTTTTTTGAGAACAACGCCCCATTTGCTATCTTGCTAGGAAAAACCTGGATTGAGAAAGATCAGATACGAAGGAAACAAGAAGAGAAGGATATAGAACAGAAAAATCAAGAACAAAGAGATTTCATGGCTAGGAGAATAACGCACTTACTAGATAAACAAAAGAACCAGTCGAAGCTACTAAGGACCAAAGATATGGACATTGAAGTTGAAAGGACACATGAAGATTGGAGACACCTATTTGTACAAGAGAGTAGAGAACCTACCCCAGAAAGAGAAGAAGTATTATCCTTGAACCCTATGAAAGACCCTCCACAGTGCAAAGTTATCATGCCAAGAGGAGATTAGAATGATAATGGAAAAAGGAAACCAGTGATTCAGATCACAGGAAAGAAGGCCAGAAAGCTCAGTAAGAAGAGAGCAAAGTTAGGAAAATTGAAAGAAGTTCTAGGGAAGACTTCGCATAAGGACTTTTTCTAGAACTTGAACTTCGCTGGAATATCAGTACAACACATATTGGAACTTTTCCACAGCGAAGAAATATGACCGTTGGACCCGTCCTGACCATTAGAATGATGCTCCAGAATCGCTAGAAACATAGTTATTGCTGGAATGTTTGCCCTTGAATCATTGAGACCGTGCCATAATGGATGGAACCACATTGATTGAGGCATTCCTTCCTATTTATCCCATCGAGCGTTGCACCGAGAACACTTTTTCCATTTGTGATCATCCGAGCCCACAAAGAACTAGTTGATTTCGCGCAGTGATCATTGAGGTGTCGCCATCCATTATGCTACATTGAGTATTGTTCACCGACCTGAGATATCAGATCTCGAGTGTGGATGTCGGTCAAAATTAGCGCAGTTGAAAAATCCATCGAAGAGATCCTAATAAACCTCATGGCCGAGAAGGTGATGTCCGCAGGCATCCAAGCCTCATCGACAAGAGGAGTGAAAGCCTCCCCGTCAACTGCTCGTGGATCTGGACCATCCTAAGCTATGACTGAGAAAAAAACCAAGAATCATGATGACTTGGTGAATGCGAAGCTAATCCCATCCATCCTGCCCAACTACATCCCACCCTTGATCGGTGTGGTGAGTAGTGATCAGTGACTATAACCTAGGAGACTGCAAGATCTATGGAATGCTCACACCTCACAAATATTTGACCAAGACCAAGGGGAAGAAGTCGAAGATCGTCCCCCAGTCGTGGACTATGGACATCGCAAGGTCCACTATCCTGAACGTGATGAATATACCACACTTTGGAAGACATCAGGAGTTTAACGCGTGCATTAAGCTCCTGTCGTCATGCTTCCATAGTGGTTATCTATGGTTGGACAGGCGTATCATCGTCGATCCGGTGTTGATCCATAGGATCACCGGATTAAACAGGCAAGGACCAAATCCACAAGACTTTTATCCAGGGAAGGCTATATATCGTGCCTTGACACGAAAGATTAAAGACACCTATGGTGACGTCGAGAAAGAGAAGCGAGGCTACAAGGTAGCCTCCATCCAGAATGGCATAATGCACCTAGCCTGCCAGTTGATCACTGGTAAGATAGTAATAAAGAACAAACCCATGCAGGTCATGGGGTTCGTTGTTGACCTCACAAACAAATGCGTGGAAGGATTACAAATGAACTGGCCGAGTTACCTCGTCAACCAGTTAGAACAGGACTGTCGTGAAGCTCAGGATCAGGGCTATGAGTTCCACTTTAGCTGGTTGTTGATCCTCATTGCATTCATTGCTTGGGAGATGTCATAAGGAGCGACCTTCCCTGACATTGAGCCATTCGAGCCACTAGCTGCGAAGTTCACAACGCTCTGGTATTCAAGCGATATGGGGAAACAATGGCAGTCGAACGCGGTGTTCCATAACTACTACCTATAGTTAATGAGGGCTATTGAGTCTTTCCCTCGTATGACGTTGAACACCCTGTACAAGTTTAGACCAGTTGCAAAGTTTTGCGTAGATAGGCATTTTATATATATTATTGTGCACAAAGATGAGCATAAAGAAGAGCTTTAGTTCTATTACAAGATCACTGAGGAGGACATGGAGGAAATCACCAAGGAGTGGCCTGAAGAGCTCCTAGTGCTAGTTAACCACACAGAACTGTCCGATCCCAACCTCATTGGATGTCTGGTGGTTACTTGCGAAGATTATGATGCACTTGTAGTAGAAGGAAGAAAAAGAAGGAAGATGTATGGGAAATACACAACACATCAGAAGAAACTACATCAGATTCACCTAACGGAGGAGGAGATGACGAAGTGGAAAAATAAGAGAAAGAAGGGGAAGAAGACAAGCAGAAGCAAGGTGAAGTAACACCGCCTAGGAATCCCCTTGAAGGGGCAGAGACATCTAGGAAAATAAAGGTTTCACCAATGAAACCTACATCGCGGAAGAATTCCAAAGATAGTAAGCCGAAGCTGCAGACTCTGCTCACGGTCGATGACTTCGAATTCATTATCGCAGTTGTATCAGACGCCTCGAAAGATATTTTACAGAGAAATGAAGAAAAATAGGAAACCGTGTATGAAAGAATTGAAGCAGAACTGAGAGGGTTACAACAAGCCCTTCACTCCAGCCACGCAGTGTCCACTGTGCCCCCTCCATCAGAAGAAACAGAGTTGGGAGATGAGCATGCCCAACTCCACAGAATAGTTGATGCAATTGAAGCTCGCCTTCGTCGTGTGCAAGAAGAAAAAGAACAGGCCACAGTGGCCCTAAAGAAATAACAAGAGGAATTCATAGAGCAACGACGAGTTGCGCAACAAGAGAAGGTAGACCTCCAAATCAAGTTCGAAGAGGATAAAGCGTAGATCCGGAAAGAGAAATAACAACTGCTCATGGAGAAGGTTGGAGTTAAAGAAGCAGTCAACAGAGCACTTCTCTCTGTGACAGGATTAGAATAGATAAAATAAGACCCAATGGAGATTCAAGTAGGGAAGCTTGCTGCAACCATCCAACAACTTCAATAGAGAGTAGCAGAATTGGAGTTACAATAAGTACCAAGAACTCTGCAGGAAGTGCGAGACCAATGAGAAGAAACCGCCTGAAGCGTAGTCCAAAGAATCAAGGCATTATCCTTGGAATGTAAACATATTAGTAGTCGAAGTGCATAGAATTATGAACACCTTACCGAGGACCCTGAACTAAAGACACAGGAGTCACAACTCCAGAAAGCAAAGAAGCAAGAAACAACAGTACAAGCACAGTTGAAGCCCTTGTCAGCATTCGAGCAAATGAAAATATCCCAAGAACAATGCACGACTCAACAACAGGTCCATGCCATACAGAGAAAAATCATGGAAGTGACTCAAAAGATCCAGCCAGTCCAGGATGAAGCCTGCCCACTTTTAGAAGAGATTGAAGGATGGGGAGAAGAACTAGAACAAGCAGTCACTACACTCGAATAATGCTTGGAAGGACCTGTGACTGAGGCAGTTATTCAGGAGTTCACCGAGAAGGAGGCCTTGGCGAAGCAGACGGTCGAAGCATCTCGAGCCAATATCGAGGAGTTTGAGGCAGAGTTACCCAGAGCAGAGTGACTTGGGACGAGTCACAGGTGAGTGTTGGGGTCATGTTGGCCCTCAACCAAGTTTTGGAGAACCTTGGTCATGCTTGACCATTTTTGAGATTTCGACAGGCTGGTCGAAGGCGGAGCGCAAGTCGAAGCGGAGATTGCGGGATCTTGGTCCCTTTTTAGGGAAATTTTGGGATTAGGGTTTATGTAATGGGTATGGGATGTCGACCCATGTGTTTACCCATGTTTAGGCCCATTTTTTAATATATAAATAGATATCTAGGCGATGTAAAAAGAGGCCAAGATGCTAAGTGCTAGATTTTTATCTATGTGATTGCAAAGGCTTTGTGCATAGTATGTGTTAATACCTGCAGAGCTAAGTGCAAGTGATTGTAAGAGGGATTTGTGCTTAAACCTAGCTCGGGGAAGGAGGATCTGGCGAGGTGCGTGCAAATCTCCTGTCCTATGCGGAGTAGGTTCCTGTGGTTCTGTGTGTGTAGAAGATTGAGAGAAGATAATAAAGAAGAAAAGAGTTGGTGGACGTAGCCCCACATTGGGGTGAACCACATATATCCTGTGTTATGGTTGCTTTGTGCATTATGGTTGTTATATTGTTCATATGATTTAAGCTTAGTGCAATAATGAATGTTTAGATGGATTTGGTATGATAGATTAATTACTTAGTGATGTGAATGAATGCTAGATCTGATCTCTTTCCATATGCTAAGTGCTTAGATGTGTTAGATATGGTTGAATACTACGTTGTTCTATAATTAGGGTTTGGATATACGATGTGAATAAGGGTTAAATATTGATGAATGCTAACTGCTAAGTGCTTTGCTAGAGTGGTGTAATCACAGATATGTGTCCCAGCTAGGTTGCAGACATTTGAGTCCTACAACCACCCCCGCCTCTAACTCGGGTGAGACTTCTCTGCTTCGCAGGTGTTGCTGAAAGATATGGTATTTAGGGTTTTGTTAGTGCGTTATTGAAGCGTTGAACCCTAGGTCTGCCCCTGTGCCAACAATCCCTTTTATTAACACTTCTTGGGTGGATATACTTCTTTCTTGAATATATAGGTCCTCCAAACCTTTTTGCATTCTTTCAACCTTGATATCTAATTCTCTTTCTTTCTGTTCCTCCCACATTGTTACTTTGACTTATCCTCTCATTCTTCTATTAATCGGTCTATTTTTCTATCTATGAAATCCCTTAGTTCTTGCTTTTTCTTTTCTGTAGCTTCTTCCTATGCTTTCCTTCTGATATGATCCTTCTCAATCCAAGGCTTACCTAGTAAAAGTGGGAAAGGGGCGCTTTCCCCAACAAACTTAATGACTTCAAATTCCTCTTTGGTCGATGTTCCATGAACAATAATAGGTACATTAGTAACTCTTCCACATAGGGTTATCATCTTTCCCTTAAACAAGACTATCCTTCCCAATGAAGGTATCATAGTAGGTTTTTCCAAAATTTTCCAAGTTTCTTCTGTCATAATATTCACTTGTGTTTCTTTATCCAAGAAACGTTCTATGTCAAAGTCTTCTATTCTTGCACTTATGCACTGTTTTACTTTCAGAATATCTGGTAAACTAATATCTTTGTGAACATCCATCGTTTCTTTCAACTGTAATAACATAGTCTGAGCTTCCTTTGATTCTTTCTCTTTATGACTCTCTAACATGCCCTTGGTTTCTTGACTTTCCTCATAGTTTTCTTGTCTCATGTTCATCCTTTCAACTTTAGCAATCATCCTTGGAAAATCCTCAATCTCATGACCAATAATATTACAACAAAGACAAATTTGACCTGCACTAGGGCATTCCTTAGCAAGATGTCCCGGTCTTTTGCAATTATAGCACAATGTCAATCCTCTTTTTATTTTAAATGTTCCCCAACCCCTTATGTACTGTGCACTAGGATCATTGTGTTGGACCTGCATTCTATAAAAACTTTTCCTAGGTTCCTGCATCCACTTATTAGTCCAAAAAATCTTTCTATGCATAGGAATAACATATATTTCTTCATTTCCATTAAATTTACTCAAATCAACTCTTTCTTTCAACTGCGCCCTAGCCTTCAGACTAGGACATAATCTATTAAACATACTTAGGTTCATGCTTTCAAAAAAATAAAAATCACTTATCTTACTCTTGTCAAAGCACAAAGCTTTACCTCTTCTAAGATATTACCTCTTTCTTCAGATCATATTTATTTCTTAGCACCAAGCTTCGCAACTCAAGTAGAGTACTGCGCACTTCAACAACAGATCTACGCACAGAGATTTACTTCAGTTCCCAACAATCACAGTTTCAGGTCCAGGCAACATACCCATTTGTTGGCATAGGGGCAGACCCAGGGTTCAACGCTTAACAATGCACCAACAAAACCTCGACTACTAGCCCTTTCGACAACACCTATGAGGCAGGAAAAGTCTCACATGAGGTAGAAGAAGGGGGGGTTATAGGACGTAGGTGTCTGTAACCAAGATGAGACACATATCTGTGATAATAACACTTCACAGGGTATTCTGTTAACGCTTAGGAAGTGACATAAATTAGTTTATTCACCTTATGAACATCGCATAACATATATAAGGTATATCTAGTGCAGTAACAACAAAGATTAAGTACTTCAACCACTTAGCACTTAGCACTCTGAATCATATCTAGCATTCTAATATAAGCAAAGCATTAAAGCATCATATACATGTCCATTACATATCTAATCTAAGCACTAAGAAAACATAACAGATATAATCATTGCATAAAGGAAACCATAAGACACAAGATGTATGTGGTTCACCACAGTGTGGGGCTACGTCCACCAACCGCTTCGCCTTATTTATTATTTGTCAATATTTTACATTCAGTTACTCCTATTCATTAAGCCACATATTCAAGCTTCACACCAGACATGAGATCCGCACATTGAGAACCAGATCCTCCTTCCAAAACTAGGTCAAGGCATAGAGCCACTCTCTATCATGCACCAATCCTTAACACAGATTCATTCCCTTGCAAAAAGCCATTCAACTAATTGCACTTAGCTCAAAAGACTACTACTTCTACCATACCTTGTTCCTCTACCAAGGTTTCCTCAAAACTTGGTCGAGGGCCAACAATTTTAAAGGTAGAGACATAAGTTTCTGCTTTCCTACAAAGTTTTGACATGGTTCACATGCCCTAACTTGAGAAAATGTGTCTGAAAAAAATACTGGACAATAATAACATGTTCTTAGCATCTTGAAAGCAGTAGCTTTCCAATGGTGATGACCTCCACAAACACCATGATGTAAATCACAAAAAAATTGTTTTGCCTCTTCTTCATTAACACACCTCAACAAAATCCCATTAGGATCTTTCCAGAACAAAATTTGATAAATAATGCAATATTTCACTTATTTCAGTTTAAGTGGTATGAACTTTGATTTATCCAATTCAGGAGGAGACTGGAGATTTAGCAGAAAAAATACAATATCTTTGTACCACGGTGAAGAATAATATTTGTTGTTTACTTGTGAGCCAGTTTCCTCAATATGAAATGAAGAATTATGTGATTTGCTTGAGAAATGATAGAATCCAATTGCTTTTCAATTTGAATCTATCATTAATTTGGAAAGGCCTTTTCCTTTTATTAACTGAGTGGGATTTATAGTCAGATTGTATTCCATAATTTTTGTTATCCATTTTCCTCTCTTTCCTTCACAATCAGGTTGAACCAAAATTTATTTAACTGCACTATTTGGAACATATGCAGTGATTTCAAATTGTAGAACATATACCCTGAAAGATTTTAAAGCCTTCACCAGAGCATATGCATTTTTCTCCATAATATCATATTTCAATTCAGAGTCTGTAAGATTTTTACTGAAAAAAGAGATAGGTTGCTCATACCCCTGATCATTTCTTTGTAAAAGAACAACAACTATAGTGGCTTCGAAGCAAATGAAAAATTCAAGAATTCCTTGTAATAATTAGGGTTGATGAGAATAGAGGCTTGAACAAGAGCCTGCTTAATCTTCTCAAATGATTCTTTAGATTCTGGTATCCATTTGATTTTTTCATCCTTGTTCAACATATCAGTAATGTACTTGATGATCTCTGCAAAATTTGGTATAAATCTCCTTAAAAAAATAATTTTACCTATGAAGGATTGGATAGACTTCTTGTTTCTTGGAATATCTATCTGCTGAATAGATTTTACTCTTTCATGATCTATCTTGATTCCTTCTAGTGAAACAATATGTCATAAAATTTTTCCTTCCTCCATGGAAAAATGATATTTTTAGGGTTTAACGATATACCATACCTCCTCCATTTTTCAAATGTTTGCTTCAAATGTTGCAAGTGTTCTTCATCAGAAGTTGAAAATACAGTGATGTCATCAAGATAAATAACCATAAACCTGTCTTTCTCACCAATAAATGCAATATACATATCCCTCTAAAAGGTTGCTCCTGCATTCATCAATCCAAAATGCATCTTTTCATACATGAAAGTGCCATAGGGAGTGGTAAAAGTTGTTTTCTTCTTATATTCTTCCATTATTGATATCTGATTATACGCTGAATAGCCATCAAGCATAGAAATATTATTTTTGCCTACTCTTTGTAAAATATGATCCATTTTTGGTAATGGATAATTGTCTTTTAAATAACACCTATTCAAATTCTTGAATTCCACACAAAGCCTTATCTCTCCACTCTTTTTCCTGACAGGTACTAAATTAGCTATCCACTCTAAGTATCTTAGTGGTACTATAATTTTGGCATCCAATAACCTTTTCAGTTCTTTTTCTATTATGGGTAACAACAATGGATTAAATTGCCTAGACTTCTTCTTAACAGGTTTTGATCCAGGATTTAGAGGAATCTTGTGCTGCATAATATCTGTATCAAAAACCTTTAGGTCTTCATAAGACCAGGCAAATACATCTAAATACTATTTCGTCAAATTTACATATTTCTCTCTCTCTTTTTCTAATAGTTTTCTAGATAATTTCACCATCCTGGGATTTAGATCTGAACTGATATCACAGTCTATCACATTAGTCTCTTTTGTTTGAATAACAACTTTTTTGGAAACATCGTTGTGGTCAAATAATCTCTCAAGAGGAACCAAACCTTTAGGAAGATGATTTGTTTTCAATTCAATGATTTTGTGCCTAGAAACACTGTCTTGAAGAACATTTGCAGCATGTACCTCCATATCATCGTTTTCATTATCCCGATCTATTGAAATATTGGAAAAATCATCAATGGTATTTAAAAATCTTTGAATCTCCTAGTCATATTTAAAAACTTGCCATTTTGTTATGTTATCTGGTATTGAGGGTCAGTGTCTAACCTCAATTTCAAATTTTAAGTTAGGAAAAATTAGAGTCTCGAAGTTACTGGCTACAAGTGCTAAGGAGTCAGCCTGTTGATTCAAATTCATGTGCACAAAAGTGATGTTCAATACCAATAAGAAATTATCCACATAATCCCATACGTCATTCCTATATTGCTTTAGCCTCTGTTGTTTGGTCTGATAATTTTTTTTTATCTGATGGATAATAAGTTCTGAATCTCCAAAAACATAAAGTTTATCTATACCCATATATTTAGCATCTTTCAATCCTAACAACAGAGCTTAATATTCATTTATGTTGTTGGATGTATCAAATTCTAGTTTATATGACATAGGAATGACTTCTTTGGTAGGGGAAATGAAAACAATCCCAGCCCTAGAACCTTCTTTTGAGAAAGCCCCATCAAAATACATTTTCCAAACAAAATCTTTTGCATAGTCTTCAACTGTAGGTGTTACTTTCCTAATTGATGTTTCAGCCATCTGATCACCAATGTGAAAAATAGAAGAACCAAGTTCATCTTCTACAACATACATGGGATGATTACTAGGGTTTTCATGATCACTTACCAAGTAAGCCAGCCTTACTTCCCTGTACAATCTCCATTTTTCTCCACCAAACACATGTATGGTAGCATAACTAAGATCCATTTGTAATGTGCCTCATAAGTTTTTAGCCCATGACCTTGACAGAAGCATCCCAAATTTTGGAGGTATGCCAGCCACAATAACATCCAATACCACACTTTTCATAGGTAACTGAGATAAAGTAATAACCATGTCTTTAATGACTCCCATACATTTAACTTTTCTAGAGTCGAATGAATATAGGTCTAGGTAGGGTTTAGTGATGTCTAAACCTAATTCATCCATTGCCACTTTTGGCATGACATTGTGTGAAGCCCCTGAATCCATGAAACAATTATGCAATATTTTGTCATGAATTTTCAGAGATATGTATAAAGGAGGAGAAGCATATGTCCTGTCTTCAATATGAGGTCCAATGGTTATAGAAAGATTATCATCTTCAAGGTTGATAGTACCTAAAAAGGTGACATGAGCAGGGGGTTGCAATGCGTTGAGAACAAACTTCCTAAAAGGATATGTTTCCATTAATTCTATCAGAGGTATGGGGATTTTAATATTGTTAATTTCATTTTCCAGGCTGAAGGAAGAAAAAACCTTTTCAGTTTCCTTTAACTCTGTAGTACCAACTTTGACAGGTTCCTTTAGTTGTTGATAAATTTTAATCCCAGAACTGTCTTTACTGACTCCTGATTTAATTGGAGCACTAGCCTTCTTTGTTGAAACATGTATATCCACCTTAGGTGTGTTTGATCTGGACCTAAGATCATACTTCTTTATTTTAGGTTATTTTTGGATAATCTCATCAACATCCCCTTCTTCAAACTGATTTAATATTAGAGCATCTTCATAATCATGTTGTGTCAAATGAGTAGGAAATGATTCTGAATCATTTAAATGCATTGCAGGTTCATCTTTAGTATCATCTACTTCTTCAACCTCTTCTACTACATTATTTTGAAAAGGGGGCATAACTTTTTGATCTTCTTGATTCTTTCTTTCTCTTGGTAAGATTTGAGGTACATTATTAGGTCTCCTAAACTAGTTAGGGTTTATGTATCCACCTTCTTGTGTAGGTCTGTTGGGATGTTTTTGTTCCATTTTCAGCGTAGCCATTTCAGATGTCAAGGTTTTCAACATTTTGACCATTTCATCCATCTTAGAATCAAATGTTGTATGAGAAGAAGAAGGTAGTTCTTCTTTCTGTTTTTTCCTGTCTCTATCACCCCTAGAATTTAACTTTTATGTTGCTAGTATGTTGGATTCTACCTCAATAGCTTCTTCTTGCATCAGAGTCAAAGAAACATACCTCCTTTCTCTCAATAACAAAGAAAATTCAACATCAAAGGCATTGGCAAAAGTGATTTTGGATGATGTTTCTAAAGGCCTGATTTCATCTGGAATTTTACTATACATTTTATTGAACCTTTTAGTAAAATCAGATATAGATTCACCTTGTTTTCTTTTCAAAGCACCAAATTTAGTGATGTAATATAAGTAGTCTTTCTTATCTCCCCAATGTATTAAAAAGGTATCATCCAGTGCATCAATATCAACAATTGAATTAGGTGGTAGGATTCTAAACCATTTTCTTCCTTCACCATCTAAACTCTGCACAAAAAGTCTCATCCAAACATCTGCATGCTCCACATTAAAATTGTCTGCAAAGCTGTACAAATAATTTAACTGATCTTCAGTAGTAACTCCTCCTTCTCCATTGAATCTTGGAAAATACTTCATATAATCATTAGGTGGTAAAGAATATAGGACTTGTGGCAGGTTTAATGGTTCATATGTAGCTGCTACTATTGCATCCATTCTATTTACAACCATATTTTCTACCTTTGGTGTTTGAGCTGTAGGAGTGAGAAAAACTGGTGATGTAGAAAGAGAGACCATTTCTTGAGTGAAGCAACTTAACTGATATGATATAAGTTCTTGATCTTCAGAAAACAAAGGTTTCTTTTTTGGACCAAAGTAGGATGATGGTTCCAGAAAAAGAGGGTTTTCAAAAGAACAATAACATGGTTTATTTTCTTCAAAAGAAAAAGACTGAGGTGATGATGAGAGTGTTTCTAGTTCACTTTTAATATATTTACTATGATCTCTCAAAGCTTCAGCTACAAATAAAGTATTTGTTTGTTCTTCTTCAATGAGCTCAGCAAACAACTTATGTTGATTTAGATTTAGTTCTGAAATAGATGAAGGAAAAGAAACAGTAGCATGCTTAATAATAGGCTTTGTTTCACTCTCGGGAATCACTCGTTCATCTAGTGTGAGTTTGACAGTTTTGGAAGAATGTCCTTGAGTATTGGTTGAAGGAAAATTTTCTTGTGAGAGAGAGCATTGTCCAGGAATGGTTTTAGGTTTTCTTAATAATTTTTCAGGGTCTGACACTGCTGCAATAGGCTCAGGGTCTAGTTTTTTTCTAGTAACTTGTTTCTTTGTAGATGATGAGGAAGTTGGAGGAGTTTTAGGTCCTTTGCCTTCTCTTTTAGGAGCCATAATTACAACAGAGGAGTCTCCAGGTGAAAAATACACAATATCATGTAATTGTCCAAAATCGTGTTCACCATCAAGATTTGGATCTGATCTTGTCGCTCTCCGATGGAAAAATACTTTGTGTCTTTGTTCCCCAACAATGACGCCAAAAGATATTAGTCCCTAAAGTTGCACTTCACTGTAAGAGGGCAAGCTAGGGCATCATTAGGTTATTGCAATAATATTTTAAGAGTTTTATGAATTGGTTTTTTGAGGATGGTTGAAAGTTAGTTCAAGGGTTCAAGGTAAACACATAACTCAAAATAAAGCTAGAAGATATCCCACTGATTTAGTAAAAGGTAGTCACACTAATAGATCAAACAAATAAGGAAAATAAAGAAAGGAAATATGAGAGCATTCAATTTGTCAACCCCATATATATTTCTTATTTGAAAATATAATTTAGAAACAAGAACATGTACTTGAAGGCAAATCTTGATAATAAACAATAACAGTGAAGTGTTCACTGTGTTACTTCAGATCAAGAAATCAATGCATTGCAACAAAAAAATGCCTTCAAGTAAGAAAACAAATAGAATATGAAATGAACGAAAATTTGACCATCAACATGCCTTTGTCATTTAGTATCAATGTGGAATAAAAATTGTTTTACAATGAAATTCAAAATAGGTCCCTGAAATCCCAACTGTCCACCTTCATACAATATTCCTTGTGTCTATTTAAAGTACACAAAGTATTTCTATAGATCTTAGTTTCTAGTAGAAACAGCTCAAACGAGCACTTATAATTCCAATATAGTAGAAAGCTCAAAAGCTAACCCAAAATATCTTTTACAACAACTTGGAAAATCCCACAAAATTTGGAATCATATCTTACTGAGTTGTTCCATTCGAAATATCAAAATTTCATTTGATCCAAATATAGAAATTGAACTGTTCGTCTTTTACTCCCTGAGTAATAGCATCAAAACATTCAAAACTGCAAGAAAGAACTTCATAAACCATCATGGTATAATGACTGCACTGGATTTGGTGTCTCTCTGCTTTAGTTTGGTTGTTAGCACAATATCATGCCAATATAACTTGAAATTGGATTCTCGCAACTCCTTGAGCAGTGTGTTTTGTTATTTTCTTTTCTTTTTAAAATCCTGTATCTTCTCTTGTTGTATGGCATTCCATTGCTCTACTAGAGCTTTCAATTTATTTAATTGTTTTACCATGCCCTGTAGCTCTTTAATTCTGTCTTTTTCATTTCTAACTTTAACTTTAAACTGTGGATATTCCTCTACAGGTGCAGGTAGATTCAGGTCTATAGCATATTGAGGTTTTCTTAATTTGATCCTATATCTTGAAGATAATCCAGAGTTATGATCTTTATCATCAGTGCTATCAGAATCCCTAGTCTCTGGAAGGTCTAGAATCTGATCTGGTTCTGCAAAATGATCATCTTTTTCATCAGAAACTAGACCTATACCTCTAAACACAGATTCATATTTTGAAGTTGATCTAGTGGTTGCTCTCGTCACAGGTCTCCTGGAGTATTGAGCAACCTGTTTTCCCTTTTCTTGTCTCTTCCTCAAGTTTTTAGATTCTTTCTCAGTCTTGTGCAAAGAAGGTGTCTCTGCCTTTTTTTTGGTGCATGCCTTGGAATCTTCTGAATTATCCTCTATAATTATAAGATTATCTTTTTTAATGGATGGATCAAACATGGCCTTTGAATTTAATCTAAATTTATTGACAACTCTAGTGGACTTTATCCTAGGGCACGCAGGCATAAGTGTTGACTTTTTGCTCTGTTTTTTTCTCTTTGCACTCTTCTTACTTGTAGATTTTTGTTTCTACTTGACTGGGGACTGAACTGGGTTCATAGTATAATCCTCATCCTCATCAATTTCCATCTTTACATACAGATTAAGAAATATGTCAATGTCTTCATCTGGTTTAGATTTCTTACCTCAACTAGTGGTAGCTTCCTCACAATCTTTACCTACAAGCAAATCTCCAATGGTTTGCCAAGTTTTCAACTTCCTCTTGCTATCCCGAGTTACCCTAGTTGCAGGTGATTTTTCTTTAATTAGGAACTCAATGGATTTACTACTCTGTTTTTGTTGGGCTGATTTCTTCCCTTTCGAATTTTTGGATTTATATGATTGTAAATCATTTCTTAAAGACTGGATTAGCCAATACCAGGGTCTCTGGACTTCGTTTAAAGAGGATAATACCAATGTCTTAATTAAACCCTGGTGAAAAAGACTGCCTTTAGCTGTAGCAGGATGGGATTGCACCCTCTTGGACATTTTAGATAAACTCTTAAGCAAAAAGTAGGGTAAATTAAGAGGATAATCACCATTAATGTGAATTAGCAGTCTGATATGGTAAAGATAAACCAATGAAAACATGCCCTCACACGTAATACACATGTGGATGATTAGCAAAGTGGTATGCCATTCCTTCTTTACCCAGCTATGTGGTATTCCATTTTTCCAATTAGAGTTTTGCTTCTCTGGGATTAAAAATTGATTCACAAATTCCATAACCACATTCTCCTTATTCCACCACCTTTCCCCGCCAAATGACAATCTACAGGCTTTAGCAATTGAATGTTCAGTCACCAACATCAGTAGTTTCCTAACTATAGCTTCAAAGCCATCAAAATTATGTTCGAAGACCATTGAAATCTGTTCATCGTGCCTTTGGAAGGTTGTGAAAAAGCCAAAACAACCCGCATTTTTAAACCTCTGCACCATTTGAGGTTATGTTTCGAGTAATTTTGTGCCTTGAGGTTCTAGTCTAATAATCTAGCCGCTCTTCTTTGGTGCCATGCTGTTAATATGGTCCTATAAACAAATCTGTGAGGATTGATGATTTGAATTATCAGTTCCCGTGGGATATTAAGAACTAAGAATCACTTCTTCCTTCAGTTTAATCTTTGAACAAAATAGCCGACACACTAAAATAAAAGGTGATGGTTCAATTAATGATGTTCAAACATGTTTGATTTGATGCAGGTATGGTAGGTACAACTCAATCCCCCATATGTAGTTGTTATATTGTAGTATCAACCCGAGAAAAGATCACGGAGAGGCATGTAGATCCTATAATCACGATTTGAGAAATTATGACGTGATCATGGCAGGTTGGCACATGTAAAAATATGATTATTCCCAGCATTGTAGGAATAGCGCTATTCCTGCAACGCCATTTGTGACTTGACAAAAATTCAAAAATTCAAATAATGAATGGACAAGTGATGTGATAAGATTTATCATATCAAATCCTAAACTTAAAAAAAAATCAAAAAACATTTAAAAGTGCAATAAAAAATGGAAAAATGACCATTAAACCAAGAAGTAAAAATCAAGTTCAGGCAACAAAGCATAAGAAGGGAGGATCAAGGATTAGGGACACTCACTTAATAAAAAACAAAGAGACTAAAACATCGTTTAGAGAGAGAGAGTAGTCAGGTCCCTTGGTTCCATAAAGCCCTATGAAAATACTCATAATGTGAGCCTTCAATATCTTTTGTAATCATCCATCTCCCCAAATCAAGATGAATACCTTCTTCATAGAGATTGTCCACCACTTAGTTTCTCTCCCTGTAAACATGTTTTAAAGAAAAATAATCAAAAGTGTTCAAGATCTTGAAAACATCTTCAGGTAGAGAAAGTAATTGAATATGATGACATTTTTGTGTTCTTCTGATCCAATTTATAACTAGCATATAGTCTCCAAAAATATGCAAAGACCTTAAACCCTTTTCTCCCGCAAACAGAAGAAGTAATTTTAGAGCCATTATCTCAACATAGTTGTTGGTCCTGAGTCCCAATCCCATCTTCAATTTAAAAGAGTGAGTGTTTCATAAATGAAGCACCACTCCCCCGGTGCATTGGGTGTTATTATTTTGAGAAGCTCCATCGAAAAAATCCCAAGGCCTTGTGGAATCCATCTGTTCTTGTTGAATGATTTGAAAGGGAACAATCCCCTTATCTCGAGCGAAGTGAGAGAGTATGATTAAACCTTGTGTTGTTGTCACCTTTGGAAGAGAGGTTTTGTCTTGGAAAATAACATTTTTAGCTAACCAATCTCCCCAGATGATGATTGTGGGGAGGGCTTTAATGTTTCAGGTTGAAGCATTTGAACTCTAGGTGTTCCAGGGCTCCTCCACAGAATATCCCTGTTAGGAACATTGTTGACCCAGGGTTCGGGCACACTCCATCCATATCTTTTTTACAAAGGGGCAGAAAAGGAAAATATGAGAAATAGTTTCTGTATCATTCTTTAAAAGAGAGCACCAACTTGGTCCCTCCACGTTCTAGCGCTTCATTCTATCCGAGGTGGGTATTTTGTTTGCAATCATGCACCACATGAAAATCTAGGAATTTAAAGAGCATTTTAGCTTCCAAAGGCCCCTCCACCATCAAGAGGGTTCTCTATGGTGGATATCAATGTTTCATTGGATGTAACCCAGCTTTAGAGTGTAACTTCCATGGGGCGCATGTTGCCACACTAATTTATCTTCTCTTTCCAGAAACCAGATGTGGGTAGTTTTGAGTGCCCGAGTGTAATTTGTCCATTGAGCAGAGAAGGCTTCATCTAGTCCCACCTATCTACTATCCTTCCACACTTGGCAAAAAATAGTAGTGAGATCTAGATCTGCTACTTGTTTGATGTAGAAAAAACAATTTGCATCTAGTTGTCTTATGAGGCCATTTGGAAGTATATGAGATATACCACTGCTAGGACATGGGTCTGTTTCAATTCTAACCTTCATTCTATTCCCAACCTTCCAAGCTAGATCATCACTCACCACCAGGAAATATTTCAGGACCACTTTCTAGATAAGTGAGCAATGCAAATTATCTTTACTCACTCTTTTGATCCATTCCTCCATCGAGTTCGGAAAAAATATTTTCGAATAACAACATTCATCCATAAATTGTCTGTTGAGATTAGCTTCCAGTGAGATTTTGTTGCCAATGCTTTGGAGAAGAGAAAGATATTTTTTAGACCCCATCCTCCCAGAGCTTTTGACACAGCCATAATTTCCCATTTTACCCATGGAAGTACATATTGATCCCGTGTACAAGCCCACAAAACATTTAAGCAGAGCCTTCTTATTTTTTCTAAAATACCTTTTGGTATCCATGCAAGAGACATCCAATGGACCAGTATTGCTTCTAGCACTGACTTCACCAAAAACAGTCTTCTCGCCCTGGACAACCATAAAAAACTCCAGACTTTTAGTCTCTTCTCTAGCTTTGTCGACAACCACTGCTAATCCTCCTTGTAGCAGTTTGGATTTAGAAGAAAACCCAAGTATTTCAAACCGAAATCCAATTCCTTTTGCTCAAAAGGGAATAGGTCTCGATAATGATGAAGCTCTGCTTTCTCCAAATTATGGATTGAGAGGGTGTATTTCCTCTCATTAATCTGCATTCCTATGGCTTGGCCAAAGAGTTGTTAGAAAAACAAAATCGCGGAGCAATAAAATAAAACAAATGAGGAAATAAAACATAGAAGATACACAATACAATAGAGACACAGATATACGTGGTTCACCCAGTGTGGGCTACATCCACCGGAGAAATTGCCAAGTCCTTCCTTTTATTATTATCCAACAAATGAAGGGATACAACCTACAACATACCCGTTGTAACTTCCTCTTCTTTCTCTCATAGTCTCCTCTCTCATAATACAATATTCACTCATATATACTGTTGCAATACAATTCCCTCATAAAAGAAGGTTTCCTTCTAGGGAAAAAAAAAACAAACTAAATTAATTTCTACTGTCATATCTGCGACCTTATAATGAGCAGTCCAAATTGACTATGAAATTAAAATATTTTACAAAGAAAATTTCCCTAAATATTCTCTTTGGGGGCACTTCCCCCGAACCCCCGCCAGGGGGGGCTCCAAAATTT
>JASDQU011105079.1:0-29926 GCA_032191745.1 Picea mariana
GTGGTCGTAACAAGAAGTGTTGTTACATAATTACATTGCATTCCTCTAATAGTGGAGAAGGATGGAGGGTACACCAACCTCTCACTTCCATGTGAACTTAGGTGAGGTGGAAATCTCGTAGTGGCTCTCCCCTGGAAAAAATTGAGGCATGGAAACAAGGTGAGCTACCACCATTAAAGGCTACAACCAAGTTTATGCCAAGTCTAGGTTTCGACCATCCAATGATTGGTTAGGTAATGCTGATAGAATTACTCATAGGATAGGAGTTATGGTTGATGTGGACAAGAGTATAGGTAACAGGGTTCCAACCTTATGCCTTTAATCCTAGGTTTAAGTCAACATTTTGAAACACTTTGGAACCTCACCAGACTCCTAGTGCGGAAGTTAGGACATGTTGGTTAGAACCTAATCCTTTCCCTTTGTGCACTAGTGTTCAAGGGTGAGCTACTAAATATTAATTTAGAGTATGGGTATAGTTATTTTTATTTTACAAGTTCCTTATGATATGTTTATTAACATATCTAGGACTTATATGAGTTTTATTGTATAAGTTCCTTGTGTAATGTTTAATAAAATAGCTATGGATTATATGAGTTGTATGTTTATAAGTGCCTCGTGTTATGATTAGCAATATAACTAGGAATTATATGAGTTGTAGTTTAAGAATGCCTTGTGTTATTGTAATGGTATATATATACTTATATGAGTGGTTTGCACTGGTTAGGCCTAGGCTATGGACCTTGACATGCCTAGCCATTGTTATATTAACAAACACTTTGATAATGTTAGCAGTAATTCCTATGGAAAAAAGTGTATGGATCTTAAGATCCCTTTCACACCTTGTAGGATGATTATGATTTTTCCAGGTATATTAACTGGATTAGGATTTAATTATTCATTGTTTCACGACAATTGTCGTGATAGTTTAGACGATCGTGCTCCCTCAATTTTTTTTTTTATTTTGTGAATTTTAGGGTACATTACATATGGTATCAGAGTTGTAGGTTACAATGCATGGAGATCAGGGCAGCACCAGAATTCAATTTTTTTTTGTTTCCTTGAAGAAAATCTAACAAACACATTTATTGTTACAAACAGAACAACAATTTTTCTATTGTGAAAATGTCAGCACAGAATGAAGAAGAAAATAGACCTGAAAGGAATCCAAATCAAGATCTTCCTAAAGACCCTAAGCATAACAATGAAGTAATTTCATCCACCTAGGTTTTGGAAATAATGAAAAACCTTATCGTGGAATTACAAGTGTTTAAAGAAGATAATGAAAAGTTGAAGAAAGCACATGAAGATCATCTGGAAATAAACAAAATGTTGATACACAGTATAGTAACAAAGAAGAGTCCCAAGGACAATGAAAAAGTGGAAGTGGTAAGAAAAAATTCCTCTAAAAATTTTGGTCATGAAACAGAAAAAGATGATAGTTCTTCTGAAGACACACACATGAAAGAAAATAAAGAATCTACAGGAAGGAAAATAAAACAAGTGGATCACCTGGAAGGTGAATTCAAGAAAATAAAACCTTCCACCTTTGATGGAGAATTAAATATTGGGGAGGATATTGAAGCATGGTTACTAGATATAAATAAACACTTCTAGATTTATAACTACTCTAGTAATATGAAACTCATAATGGCCATTTACAACTTAAAAGGAAAAGCTAGTATCTAGTGGCAAGACATAAAATTAGCCAAGGGATTGAAAGAAAAATGAATGGAATGGTCAAATTTTAAAAAAATATTTCAAGAAGAAGTACTTATCAGAAAGTTATTATGAAAGAAAAACTAAGGAATTCTACTAACTGTGACTAGGAAAAATGGCCATGGATGATATGATAAATCAATTTCTAGATATGTTGAGGTTTGTACCATACATTAAAGAAGACAAAGTGAAGATGCAAAGGTTTCTAAGTTGTATACCACAGTTTTACAAGGACATAATTCAATTTTACAATCCCAAGTCTTGAAATGAAGTATTTAGAAAGTCTCAGATGTTCTATGATCAGTACAAACATAGATCTAAAATCCCCAAGGCATGGAAAGACAAAAAACAAGACAGATTGAATCAATGTAAGAAAGGCTTCCAACTAGCCCCTTTTCGTAATATGGTGAAAGGTTTCCAAAGGAAATATTACCATTCAAATATAAAGAATTTTCAAGGGGGAAATAGACCAACTAACCTAGGAGTCTAGAAGGTTGGGGACAGTCCCAGAGAACCATTGAAGTGTTGGGAATTTGGAGAACCTCACCCAAGGAGAAATTGTCCATGCTTAAATTCCATATCAAGAACTTTAATCCATAACCTTCAAGAGACTTTGACGGTCGGATATGTTGGTAGAAGTGTGCATAGAATCAATGCAGCTCTAAATGGAAGACAAGAAGATCATCAATCCACTATTGTGGAAGTCGAAAGTTAAATTTATTCCCATAATCTCTCTATACTAATTGATCGAGGAGCTAGTTTGAATTATATTTCTCCCACTTTAGTTGAATTGAACAAGCTAAATAAAGTAAAGCATGCTAATTCATGGTTAGTGCAGTTAGCAACATGGACCAAAAGATAAGTAACAAATTTTGTTTTTTATTGTGATTTAAGCATAGACAGCCAAAATATAAAGTTAAATCTAAACATATTACATGTGGGATCTTATGATATAGTCATTGACATGGACTGGCTAAAGAAACATAAAGTGATATTAAACTATTGTGAAAATCTGTTTGTGTACAAAGATGAAAATAACACAGTTAGAATGGTACAAGGAATCAGAAAACCAGTTTTTGTTAGGCAAATATCAGCGATGCAATTTAAGAAAGTATGAACAAAGGTTACCAAATTTATTCTTTACAAGTAACTAATCTTCTAATAGAAGAAAGTAAACCGAGTTTAGAATACTTTACAATCCTACATGGGTTCAAAGATGTATTTGTAGATGAAATACTAGAACTACCTCCAAGGAGAGAGATAGATTTCTCTATCGATCTACTACCTAGATCTTCCCTAGTATCTAAGGCACCTTATAGAATGAGCATACCCGAGTTAACAGAACTAAAAATTCTGTTACAAGAACTATTGGATAAGGAATATATCACACCAAGTGTTTCTCCTTAGGGAGCACCAGTTTTATTAGTTAAGAAGAAGGATGCGACTTTGAGACTATGTATTGACTATCGACAACTGAATAAAATGACAATTAAGAATAAGTATCCCTTACTTAGAATTAATTACCCCTTTGAACAAGTTGGAGGGGAAAATATATTTTCTAAACTAGAGTTAAGGTCTGTTTATCACCAAGTCAGAATAAAGGATGAAGATGTAAATAAAAAAGCTTTTAGAACACGTTATGGACACTATGAGTTTGTCGTAATCCCATTCAGGCTTACTAACTCACCACCAACCTTTATGTGTTTGATGAATAATATATTTGGCCAATATCTGGATAAATTTGTGTTGGTTTTATTGATGATATTATAATTTACTCAAAATTAGAAGAAGAACATGACGAACATCTAAAAATAGTATTGCAAACTTTAAGGGAATATACGTTGTATGTTAAGGTTGATAAGTGTGACTTCTACCAAAGGACAATGCAGTACTTCATACACGTAATATCCGAAGATGGTATTGTTGTTTATCCAGAAAAGATAAAAGACATTATGGAATGTCCTATCCCTAAGGATATAAAAGACATCATATCATTTATGGGAATTACTGGTTATTACCAAATATTTATCGAAGGATTTTCCAAGATCGCATATCTGATTACCTCACTACAGAAAAAGGGAATAAAATTTACTTGGTCACAAAAGTGTGAGGACAACTTTGATAAATTAAAAGTACTGTTAACCATGGAAAATGTCCTAAAGGTAGTGGATCCCGATAAATATTTTACAGTTTGCGTGGAGGCAATAAATAAAGGATTAGGAGGAGTACTAACACAATAAGGACATGTTATCTATTATGAATCACTCAAACTGAAAGAACATGAATGAAATTATGTGACTCAAGATTTAGAATTATCATGCATTAAAAACGTGGGCGACATTATTTAATGGTAATAAAATTTATGTTATTAACCGAAAATAGTGGCGTAAGGTATTTATTTAGTCAACCAGACCTCAATGCAAGGAAAGAAATATGGTTGGCCTTCTTAGGCGAATTTGATTTTGAGGTATGACACATAAAAGGTAAAGAAAATAAAGTTGCAGATGCACTAAGTCAGAGGACTAATGGACTCTATCAAATAAATATTGTTGAAATATTGTAACTACAAAGAGTATTCTATTTATTATTTAGTTATTATTCTTTAGATCAATCCCCTTTGATGGATTGATCATGTCGATCATTGTAATTGACCAAATCCCATTTTGTGGATTGGTCAAACCCTAAATATAATATGAAAATTGAGAAGTCACCCCCTAGGCTAATTAAAGTGGCTTTAACTGAAGACAAGTTGGCCTTGACCAGTGAAGAGACACCTTTCCAGCACCTTCTAGTTTGTATAAATAAAGGAAGCCAATGCCTCATTATGTCACTTAGTCATTCACTCATCCAATGCACAAGTTTTGTAGTTGTAGTTGGGGGAATAAGGAAGAGAGAGGAACATTGCTCAGTGTTGGATATTCTCTAGTGTTTTGTTTTATTGTTTTGGTTTATTGTCTTAGAATTGTATTGGCTATCTATATTAAGGAAGTTTTGTTGGGTTTTCTTCCCCATGAGGGTTTCCCAAGATAAATATTGTGTATCTTGTGATTGTGTTTCTCTCAGTGATCCTACCTATGCTATGGTTATCTAGTAAATTGAAAAGAAACCTAATAATAGCTTAAACCTTAACATGGTTTCAGAGATAAGATGAAGAGAGCATATTTCACTAGATAAATAAAAACATCATTGTTGTCGTACAAGGAAATTAGGGCTTTTGTTCAAGAGGAATATCATCCTAAAAACCATCTAGAAAAGTGTGCCCTAGCCTAGGGAACTCTTTGGCACCTTGAGCACACATTTTTAGTGGTCAGATACTCTGGAAAGTCAAGCCCTAGTTTTTACTGGTACCGAAAAACCAGAATTACTAGAAAACCAGGAAACCAGAACCAATACGAGAAGTACCAATCCAGATTTCTGCAAGATCAGTTTCAAGGGGTAAATTTGGATTTTCAGAAATCTAACTGCACCAGCTTACTTGCCTCAACTTAGCGCATCTATCCCCTGGATCATAATTTCAAAATTTGAAGTTTGAAAATTTAGGGTTTCCTCATAAAACCCTAAGTTGAAGTTGCACTTTCAGAATCAATTGCAATTACAGTATCATTTGAAGTATTAGCTACAGTACCAGTTGCAATCACCCTTGAAGTTTTTAAAGAGTTATTAATTATTACTGTTGCTACCAGATGGTGCCACTTCCTTCAAATACTATCAAAGGTAAGTATTCACATATGTTTAAATTGTTAAGCTTTAAAGGGTATTTGCAAGAGAAGGGATCTCTTCCCATAGATCTAGAAGGATCTCAAGATCCAACACATTTAGAGGAATAATGCAACCCAGGTTTGATTATTCTTATATGGATCTATTTGTTATGACATTATTTTGATCTAGGTTGCATCTTGAATCTATGACCATCATACTAACCTTTGGTCAAAATTTAATTCAAAGTATTAGATTGATTAAGGTTGAGATCATAGAGTTTATCCTCTAACCCATCTTTCTATCAAGATAACATATTGTCTTAGTACAAAAGACATGTCGAATAAATCACTCATCATCTTGATTGAAGGAGACTTGGAAGAAAAGAAAGACACTCATTCTTGAGGACAAGGCTATAGGTTCCAGGTTACCATGGGGGAATGTTTGATCACAACACTAGAAGAGTGTTGACCTCATTTCGTATTGTATTTCTTACTTTTGATATTTGTTTCAAATAGGTCACAAGTGATATCTCTAAAGGAGATATTGTGATGATTATTCATGCTATTATTTTATTTGCTATTATCAAAAGAGTATTATTCTTGCTTGTTGTTTTGTTGACATTGTTTCAGATCATAGGTGATTACCCTGAGGAAGCTATAGTGAAGGTTGCATAAGGTAATAGACTAGATGAGACATGAAGAAAACTATGCACATGACCATATACATTCATGTACCAAAGAATATGAAGAAGAAGCTATGTTTTGAGATCCAAAGTATCTCATATGGAGATTGATTGTAAGGACAAGAAGGCTCCAAAGATGACCAAACATTAGATCAAGAACTCACAGTAGACTTGTTCAAAGGATAATGAAGCCACCTTGACAAGAAGCAGAATTCACTTGAAGTTTGACTCAACTTTTCATATTTAGACTTGGTATTCAACACCAAGTATACGCCATAAGAGATGATGAAGTCCTTGTAGACTCATAATAAATTGAGAGTAAGCCTGATATCAGAAAGGATTAGATGAAGAGACAACTTCAAGCACTGGGAGACAAATTCCATGAGACTACTAGATCATAGCTTCTAAAACTTCCAGGAGATATGAAATCTCCTGGGAAGATTCTGTTGTTTCAGTGATAGAGAAGGAAGCCAGTAAGAAAGACTAGGATATGGATTATTCTGTGAGACTAGAAGAGAAGTCGGTATTGACTTCCAAGCTAGATCTAAACAGATCAAGCATGTTGTAGATGTACAAAGCCTGATGTGTGTCCAGAGGATTCTCCCAGCAAAAAAAAAAGACTATGACTGGACACTTACTCCAGTAATTGAAGAAATAGATCTAGTATTCATGAAGACAACCAAAACAACCATGATTCATATATAGTATGAGATGCAGGGGGATAAATCCCCATATTTAATATTGAGTGGTGGTTGGTGCATTACATTAGTTGGGTCGTGGAGACATGACTACGATAAAAGATAGAGTTACCTCCATGAAAGAAGAAGAGATACCTTCACTATCAGTTACTGAGCCACTCTTAGTTTCATATGAAGTTTTTTTCATGATAGAATAATATGAGTTACTCATACATTTCAGTAGCCACATTGAGGATGAGGTAGTCATTCTCAGCCTCAGAGGAGTTGCAGGTGCAAAGTCCCAGTTCCAGAAGGAACGGTTGTAGAAAGAGGAGAGGGCATACTCTCGAGTAGTGAGAAAGATAGTGCTTCGCAGAGAGCACATAGAGATAGCACATGATTGTGTAGATTGAGTTGAAACTGAGAAAGTGTACCATATTGGTACAATATAATGTGAAAATTTGGTTTGAAGTTGAATATAGAAAGACTCAAGTTTGTAGGTTGAAGAAGGATTTGTGCAGGTTTAAGCAAGCTCCTAGATCTTGATATGGAAGAATTGACAGTTTCTTAAAGATATTGGGATTTACCAAGAGTGAAGTTGATTCTAACCTTTACCTCAAGGTCATGAATGATGAGCTAATGATGTTACTACTATATGTATATGCTTTATTATTTATAAGATGAATAAAATATCATCACAGTTTACATACGAAGCTCTCTATAGAGTTTGATGAAATACCTAACGCTTTATTTCTTAGGTCTTGAAGTTTGGCAAAGCCGAGAGAAGATCTTCCTTAACCTAGGAGAGTATGCAGTTGAAATAATGAAGAAGTTTGACATGTTGGAATGAAATCCATGCACACACCCATGGAAATGAAATTGACGTTCCTCGTAGTTACCTCATCAGAAATGGTCGATGCTACTTTGTACAGACTGATTATTGGTTTGGTGATGTATATGACAAATACCAGGCCAGATATATGTTTTTACTTGAGTCAGTATCTGGTAGAACCCATACATGTTAACCTTGACGATACAAAACATGTGATGAGATACCTTAAGGGTACGTTGGATTTTTGTCTTTGTTATACTAGAGATCATGTTCAGATTGTATGGATATAGTAACTTAGATTGGACTGGAAGTGTCTCTAACAGAAAGAGCACTTCAGGATGTTGTTTCCTTCTGGGGTCAACCATGATCTCATGGAAGAGTAGGAATAAATCAAGTATTTCTCTCACCATAAAAGAAGTGGATTACATTGCTACATATTCGACCAGTTGTGAAAATAAGTCAAAACACATAGAAATATGGTATCACTACATTTGTGATATGGTGCAAAGAGGAGTTATAAAACTCCATTATGTTGGCACTAATGAGAATGTTGTAGATGTATAGACCAAGCCTCAGTCTCATGTAAAGTTTGATAACTTTCAAGACAAGCTTGGTATAGTCCAAAAGAACCTCCCTCAAAAGGGGGAGTAGTGTTAAGATGCCAGCCTTTTGCTTAAAATTTCCAGCTTCATGTTGATGTTGTTGAGATGCCAACCTTGTGTTGAATATTTACAACTTTGTGTTGATGTTGTTGAGATGCCAACCTTGTGCTGAAGATTTCCAACTTCATGTTGATTTTGTTGAGATGCCATCCTTGTGCTGAAGATTTCCAACTTCGTGCTAATGTTGTTGAGATATCATCCTTGTGCTGAAGATTTCCAACTTCATGTTGATGTTGTTGAGATGTGGGCTTGTGCTAAATATTTCCATCTTCATTTTGATTTTGTTGAGATGCCATCCTTGTGTTGAATATTTCCAGCTTCGTGTTGATTTTGATGTGGTTCCAGCCTCGTGTTGAAGATTTCTATCTTAATGTTGATGTTGATGTGGTTCCAGCATTCATGTTGTGATGATATTGATACTCCAACCTTCTTGTTGTGATGATATTGATACTCTAGCCTTCGTGTTGTGATTATGTTGTTTCTCTAGCCTTCATGCTATGATGTTGATGATGTTGTTGTTGTTGATGTTGTATCAACCTCATGCTATTATTGATGATGATGATGTATTAGTGTTATACTAATTGATGTTGATGTAGATAATGATGATTCCACTTCAACTTCTTGTTGAATATGATAATGATGATGTCACTTCAGCTTCTCGTTGAATATTTTGATGATGATTCTTAAAGCATCATGCTAAAGATGTTGATGAAAATTCTTTAGCCTCATGCTAAAGAAGAAAATGATGTTACTTTAGCCTCATGCTAAAGATGATGATGATGTTACTCTAGCCTCATGCTGATGAGGATGATGATGCTACTCTAGATACATGTTGTGAACGATAATGATGAGAAAAACTTCTGATGATTTATAGATATGTCAGTTAGTGTTTCAGATGATGTGGATGTTGTTTCCCTCTCTCTCTCCCAATGATGTTGTAGAATACCCTTCTTGATAAGGGGGAGTGTTGAAATATTGTAACTGCAAAGAGTATTCTATTTATTATTGAGTTATTATTCATTAGATCAATCCCCTTTTGTGGATTGATCATGTTGAGCATTGTAATTGACCAAAACGCCTTTTGTGGATTGGTCAAACCCTAAATATAATATGAAAATTGAGAAGTCCTCCCCCGGGCTAATTAAAGTGGTTTTAACCACTAATAATACAAGTCGTCCCTAACTAGTGAAGAGACACCTTTCAAGCACCTGTCAGTTTGTATAAATAAAGGAGTCCAATGCCTCATTATCTCACTCACTCATTCGCTCACAATTTTTGTAGATGGAGTTGGGAGAAGAAGGAAGAGAGAGGCGCATTGCTCAGTGTTGGATATTCTCTAGTGTTTTGGTTTATTTTCTTGGAATTGTACTGGCTATCTATATTAAGGAAATTTTGTTGGGTTTTCTCCCCTGTGAGGGTGTCCCAAGATAAATATTTTATATCTTGTGATTGCATTTATCACAATGATCCTACATATACTATGGTTATCTAATAGATTGAAAAGAAACATAATAATAGCTTAAACCTTAAAAAACATTAGAAAAGAAGAAAATGATATCAAACAAAGAATAAAATATGCAAGCAATAATGGAAAAAATTACATTAAAACAAAAACAAAATTGCAAGGAAATACACAAAAGATGAACATAACAGATCTAAATTTAGATAAGAATGGAATGTTAATGTTCAAAAACCGGTTGTATGCACCTAATTTTGTTGATTTAAAGACAACAATTCTTGACAAACTACACACAAAACCGTATTTTGGTCACCCGAGATAAAAGAAAACAATAACAACCTTAAGAAAATTGTTTTACAGGCCTAACAAGAAGAATGGAACAACTGAATATTTGTCTAAATGCTTAGATTTTCAACAGGTAAAGGATCAACATCAACATCTATCAGGTCTATTACAACATCTCCCTATACTAGAATGGAAATGGGAGATTATCTCGACTGGGACTTCATCACAGATTTTCCTAAGACCCAAAGATAAAATGACTCGATTATGGTATTGGTTGATAAACTAAGAAAATTTGCACATTTTTTACCTATGAAATCTACGTATAAAGCGATTAATATCGCTGAAATTTTTATGAAAGAAATATTTAGATTGCACGGAATTCCTAAGATAGTAATTTCCGATAGAGATGTCAAATTTAGGTCAAATTTTTGGAAGGAATTATTTGCAGGACTGGAAACTAACTTGAATTTCAACAACAACTAACATCCACAAACGGATGGAAAAACAGAACGAACAAACTCGATTATTGAAGACATGTTGCAAATGTGTGTAAGGACGAAACCAACTAAGTGGGAGGATTACATCCAATTGGTTGAATTTTCTTACAGTAACAGTTATCAGACATCGACTAAGATGAGCCCCTTCAAAGCATTATACGGAAGGAAATGTACAACCCTGATTAGTTGGGATAATACAATTGATAGAATCATGGTGAGACAAGAAATGCTCCATGAGATGGAGAGGATGGTAAAAAGAGTACAACAAAAAATAAAAGAGTCCCGAGACTGACAGAAAAGATATGTAGATTTAAAAAGAAGACATCATGAATTTCAAATTGGAGAACATGTATATCTAAAAGTCAAAGAAAGAAGGAGTTATCTAAAGCTAGAAATTTGTTCAAAGTTGACATCAAGGTTTTGTGGACCCTTCGATATTTTCACTCGAATGGGACCCGTGGCATATCAACTAGCACTCCCTACAAATTTAAAAGTTTATAATGTTTTTCATGTTTCATTACTAAAAAGGTATATTAATGATCCTACTCACATGATTGATTGGAACATGGTGCAGGTGGAACCAGAAGGTGAGTTCCAAGTAGAACCTCTATGTGTTCTAGACAGGAAAGAAACAATACTACACAACAGAGCCATTGCCCAATTAAAAGTGCAATGGAAGCACTTTAGTCCTGAGGAGGCCACTCGGGAATTGGAAGAAGATATGTTGAAATATTATCCAACTGTATTCCAAGAGAGGAATGAAAACTAAGGACAATGTTTTAATTAAGGGGGAGAGGATGTAATATCCTCAAATTTTAGAAAATTAAATTCTATGTGGAATTTTGAAATAAATTTCCATTTTTGGAAAATTCAGATTTGGAAATTATTTTCCATTTATGGCAAATACAAATTTGGAATTTTTGATTATGTAATTAATTATTTGATGATTGTTGGGAAAATATTTTACTTTCCCAACTGTCCTCTTTTATTTGACACATGTATGAGACAAACTTTTAATAAAATTGATGATGGAAGACAAATGGAACATCCAGGTTAAAAATAGTTGACCATGACTCCATGAGTGAGGAATAGGTTTGAGTTACCTCAAGGCTTATTTTTAAAAGTGGCAGAAGTAAAATTTGACTACTAGTAGCCCCTAAAAATTAGGATTTGTAAAGCTCTGAATTTGCCCAAGGAGGGAAAGGAATGAAAGAGCTAGGCACAAGATTATATACAACATATGTGGGAGGCAGGATGTTGCTTAATATGTTGGGAGGAGTTGAGAATTGTTTGTTTTTATGAGAACTGTTAGTGTGAAGAAAAGAATTTTTTGTAGTGTGGATGGTGACTATAGCTAAGGAGGATAATTCAATTCACCCTTATGGACTCATTGTCAGGCTAGGGGGTGATAAGAACAAGTGAATGTGGATGCTTTGTTCTACGGTTGGGTGGAACATGGATGTTCCATTTGTTTCCCAGCATCAACTTTTTTAGATATGTATTTTCAGCTATGTATTTTAAAATTGGTACTATGTTAATGATGTGTAGCATTTGTACAGTTGTTGTCATAAATTTGTCATTTTGTTTATAAACAAATCTGTTTGAAAGTATTCTATATCCATATTAGTTGATATGGTTTCCACTATGTAGAGTAGTTGTGGTAGTATGTTATTACAATATAGTTTTATAGGGATATGAATATTGATATATTTAATCCTCAATAAAAATACTATATATTTGTTGCTATTATGATAGACAAAAGAACAATAGCTTTAGTATAGCATGTTATTAACATTATACTTATAAAATTTTTGTTGTTATGTCAAACAAAAATAACTATCCCATTATATGTTTTGTCAAATATAAAAAATCACATGATACAGTATAGTTCATTTGACAAAGTTGGATTACACCTTTATTACCATCAATAGTCTAATTTTACAATTGAGTTCCTCAAATACTAGGACTCCCAATCTAAACAAAAATAGAAATTTAAACAGACTACATAAGATTGTCCACGAGTTCTCGCAAGAAATGGGGAAGAATATGGAACCCAAATACCTTTTACGGACATGCGGAGTGTCTCGCCAAGTGTATGGGGCGCCTCCCAAACCTATAAAAAACAAACAAATGTTATTTAGTAAATTATTAAAGTATGAAATTTCCAAAATTGCAAAAAAGTAAATAATTTAAATTACTTAACATGGGTTTCCATGCTGAGAGTGGAATCCTTGCCATCTTGTGAAACCACCAATCCAAGACAGCGAAAGGAAGTGGGTGCTTTGTCCACCTGAAGGGACCCATCATCGATGTTTATACTTGTGAGATATTAACACATTTCACAAGTAGAAGCATAAGCAAAATATTTAATTTGAAAGAAAAAATTATGATAACCTGTAGAAACTAAATTAATAAAGTGAAAGAGTAATAAAGTAAAATGGATACCCACAGAATGAATTTTCAATAACCAGAGAATAGTACTTGAAGGAGGCATCAAATATCTACAGATGGCCAAAAATACCATGGGATAATCACATTGAACAAAGTCCCTTTATTACAAAGGTAGGCCAACAAATATTAACAAAAAACTCTACAAGTATTATTTCACAGAGAGTGTATAAGAGGAAACCATACTGTAACGAATTAATCAAACAAAGAATGATTATTCAATACACTACGAGATCCAATAGAGGTAAACAATACACAGAATATTAATGACAAGTTAAAGTGGGATACGACTCTATGTGAGTCTGCTCGTTTGCACATTGAATGGTTTAAAACACGGCAGGCTCGGCCCCATAGCGAACCAGGTATCCAATGCCTGCAAGTTAAAACTCGGTTAGGGGAAAGAGAAAGGAGGGCATGGGACTAATAGGTAAGATTGAATTAAACACTTCCCATACATGGTGAATTATCACTTATACAATGGGCTTCAAGAAATTAATGTTATATAATAAGTAAGCCTTAAAGGAACATGGGGGATACATCGTTGTATGGTGCCAAAACCAAAACAAAATATTACAAAGTGTTTAGGGTTTTCATCCATGAGCAAACTGTGAAGTAACCCAGAGGTTTACAGTCTGGGAGACTGGAAAAGTTTGAAGAGGAATTACATAACCCGATTAGGGTTTGGACTGGGTAAAGGACCCATGGAAAAACATGGTAAACATTTTAATATATGAAACATAGTGCCGAAATAGTATAACGGGACTTGGAAACTTACATAATGATATTTCAATGTGAAACTCAAAATAACGAATAAGGGGTATGGAAATGAATTATACAAAGCTAGACCCCATGGTAAAGTAATTACTTACATCTAGAAATACAATATATAGAGTTCAACCCATCTGGTTAAACAATTACTTATACATATAGAGAGAGAGAAGTGGATTATATAGAGTTCGAACACAGTAAACATTTTACACACCATGGAAATGTATTATACAAATCTCAACCCAACAAAGTAAGCGCATGGCACACCCATGGAAATACATTATACAGTGCTCGACCCAACAAAGTAAGCGTAGGTCATACCCATGGAAATGTATTATATAGAACTCGACCCAACAATGTAAGCACGGGACACACCCATGGAAATACATTATACAGAGCTCGACCAACACAGAGATACAATGCAAATAATAGCGCATTATAAATCAAGACTCGGTATCAAGAACTCATGTAGCATAGAGAGCATGCATACAACAAGCAATGGTTAAATCATATTAGAAGAGAGGAGTGTGTTCTCTCATATGTAGGTGAAAAACCATATTGAACCAACAAGTATGGAAATGATAAATATAGGGAATAAGCTTACCGCATACAGTCCGAGAGGAAGACAATGACCTCCCTGTACAAAGGAAGCCGACTGAATTCCTTGAAACTAGTCCTAGCAAAAGAGTTGAGAAGACTATCAAAGGCAGTGGCAATCCCATGACCACCATGAACTACCACAGTCTCTTAACCCTACTATCAAAGAGAAAAACACAGAGAAAACCAAAAAATTAAATGAAAATGAATGTGAGGGTAATTACACCATGTGCCTCCGATAGTGGAGAAGGATGGAGGGTACGCTAACCTCTTTCTACCATGTGAAGGTAGTTGAGGTGTCAATATCATAGTGGCTCTCCCCTGCAAAAATTTTAGGCTTGGAAACAAGGTGAACTACCACCATTAAAGGCTATGGGCAACATAATGCCAAGGATAGGTTTCGATCATCCGATGACTAGTTAGCTAATGCTTATCGAATTGCTAACAGGAAAGGAGTTGTGGTGGATGCATAAATGAGTATAGGTAATAGGGTTCCGACCTTATGGCTTTAATCCCAGGTTTAATTAAACGTGTTGAAACACTTTTGAACCTCACAAGACTCCTAGCATGGAAGTTAGGACATGGTGGTTAGAACCTAGTCCTTTCTCTTTGTGCGCTAGTGTTCAAGGGTGAGATACTAACGATTAAGTTAGAGTATGGTTATAGTTCTTTGTATTTATAAGTTCCTTATGATATGTTTATTAAAATAGCTAGAACTTATATGATTTTTATTGTATAAGTGCCTTGTGTAATGTTTAATAAAATAGCTAGGGCTTATATGAGTTGTATTTTTATAAGTTCCTTGTGTTATGCTTAGTAATATAACTAGGAATTCTATGAGTTGCAGTTTATAAGTGCCTTGTGTTATGTTAATGGTATAGCTAGAATTATATGACTGGTTTGCATTGGTTAATCCTAGGCTATGGACCTTGACAGGCCTAGCCATTGTTATATTAACAAACACTTTGATAATGTTAGCAGTAATTCCAGTGGAAAAAAATGTATGGGTCTTAAGATCCCTTGCACACCTTGTAGGAGGAGTATTATTTTTCCAAGTATATTAATTGGATGAAGATTTAATTATTCATTGTTTCATGACAATTGTCGTGACAATTTAGACGATAGTGTTCCCTAAAAAAAGAAATTATCTTGTGAATTTTGGGGTACATTACAACCTATCTCCAACATCACTAGCAGAGGTTGCTGATATAATTCTAGTATGATTTGCAGTGACTGTACTTATGCTTCTAGTATGACATGAAGCGGTTGGTTGCAACATGAGAGACAATCCAATTTTGAGAGATCGTAGGCCAGGTAGATTTCTTGTATACACCATGGCCCTATCCGACAGGATATTATCCTCCTCCAAACTAATTCAAAAAAGGTTGTAAGGGAATCATCACCGAGGAAGTCGCTTGCAAGGAGAAAGTGACATGATAAGGGTTACTAATGTGAGGATATATGTTTCCCCTGGATGAAGGAACTCCATTCAATGGGTTTCCCATACTATAAAACTGACTCTATCCAGATGAAACACCAGAGGATAGAGGAGGTTTTCCATGAGAAAAGTGTACATAGGAACATGCACACTGAAACAAGGATAAATGGATGGGATATAAGAAGTAGAAGGATCTCCCATTTGAGAACTTTATCCTGGAAAGGTGAACCTAGGATTGGGTCAAGAGGAAGGAGGAATCCAACCTCCTACCATGGGATTTGGTTGAGGTATATGACCCCCACCAAATGAAAATGGAGAAAAAGGATGCATTGTGCCCCCAAATCAAAACAAGGATTCACATAAGACGAGGAAACAGAGGATGACAAGTGCAAAGTCACATCTGGAATATCGAAAGAGAAAGGATTAGAGGAATAAGTTATAGATTGAGGAGTATGAGTCGGCCTACCATTTGTAAATACAAAATGATTCATTCCCATGGATTGAGCAGAGACCATGGGCTGGGTAGTGATAACTGAGGGATTCATAGGGGCTCCACCATGGGCCTCTCACACTAGAGTAGGTATGTCTCACCCAAGAGGGTTCTGATAATCCCTTCAAAATATTGGAGGTTTTAGAATTAGTTACAAGGGCCCTCATGGGATTAACAACACAGTTGGTCAGATCCCCCTGGAGAGGTAATCCTCCATAAAGGTTTTGTGTTTTCTGACCCTTATCTAACTCATGGTACCTGCATAATAACCCCTTCAAGTAACCTATGTGGATACCTATGTCAAGCAACTAGAGTCTCCAAAATATAACAAATGCACAGGTGAACAGTCGCAAGTTTAGTCCACCGTATGGGCAGGGTAAAAAAGCCTGAAATCGCAAAAGCACCACCTCTCATGGAGGTAAAGGTACTAGAAATACCCCCAAATATGAATAGAACCCCAAAAATACAGTTGTTGCTAAGAAGGTATTAGATGCCTATGTATGCAACCAAATTCACACAACCTCGTGCTTAACTCTAGTGTGAGTGGAGCCTCCTGATGTCAGTGATTATATTATGAGTTTCACCAATCCCAAGTCAGACACATATGTTTAATTTAATATCTTTGGAGAAGTTTACTCACAAAAATATTATTCCAAGGCTCTATGTCCTATACATGTTTGTGTACCCTGAAAAATAAAATCGTTTCTAATCAATTTTAATTAATCAATGTTAATTTTAATGGTTTTTTCTTACTCAAGAGGTGTTTTCGTGAAAGTGATGGTATTACGACTTTGGATATAAAAATAAGCAAATATAAAACACTACTAAGTATTAGCCTTGAGTTCAAATATATGGTATGCTTATAAATGCAATATTTCCAATGCAATCTCTACAATTTCAATGAAAAGAAATCTCTCTGTATGTGTCAAAATCAATGAAATGTAATCAAAATTGCAAACGCCATAATGTAAATAAGAAAATATTTTTGTATTTTCGATATAAAGAAAATAAAATGCAAGGATTGAATAGCAACTTCATAGGAAGACCCATTGCAAGAAAAAAGAGACAAGCCAAGTAGGACACCAAGAATAAAACACTTAAACCAATGTTCAAGGACAATCAATGAAAAAGATGATAAGAAATAAATCCACCCAAAAATTCAAAAATAAAAACGATTCCTATCACTCTATAAGAAAATAGTCAGTATAGGGATTGATTGGATTTAAGATCATACTACACTATCCACTTAGATAAATAAATAATTTAAAAAATCATATTTTTGTTTTAGTTGATATGATAAATAGCAACTTGGAACATCTTGAGGGATAACAAAAGGAAGAGATCATGTTGTAGAATAAATATAATAGTTAAAATATTATTAAACTGAAATTTAAAGAGAAAATGTGGTGCAATAAAGAGTTAGAGGGAAAAGAAAAATTAATATATTATAAGAAGGTAGTCAACCCTAATCTAGATGATCAAACTTATCTCTATATTTTGAATAGTGCAAAGAAACAAAACAACATTGCTAAAATAAGAACAAGTTCTCATGAGCCCCACAGTGAAACTAGGCATTGAACAATTTGCAAAATTCCATGAAATAAAAGAATTTGTCATCTGTGTTACAGTAAGGTGGTTGAATATGAAAATGACTTTCTCTTAGAGTGTCCATCCAATACCTAGATTAGATTTCATTTTCAAGATATTTTTCACACTACCAACCTTCATAATGTTATAACAATTTTTTCCTCACTCCATTCAACTTGCATGGATGGCTTTCCATTTCCCTGTGCAGACTTGAAGTTTCCTTTTTTTTCTTTCGAGATCCAAAAAAAAATGTTTTTCCACATATACGCACCGTACCAGTTACACAACAAGTGTATACGTGTATTTCTCCACTACAACCCACACACATTGGGTTTTGTGCTCAAAATTAAAAATTATGTCAGGTTTCCATGCCATGTCACAACATCCATGATCCTTGACCTTCCATATACTAGGAATGATATGACTTGGCCCTTCAGTTGCATTTTAAAGCTATAAATTGAGCCATATCCAAGCCTTGATAGGACAATTCAACTTTGAGAGCAAAGACACTCTAGAGAAATTTCACTTCATATTGAGACTGCATCCCTTTGTCCTTGAAAGTCTGAACTCTTTTTTCAGCCCCCAAGCTCTTCCTTCATTGTGACAAAGAACATCATTGACTCATTTATGTGAGATTTCCTTTGGTGGAGGATTGAAGTGGTGGAGGCCCAACTGGAGGGACTTAGTTTCTAGGTTCGAATATGTGTCATTACAGAAGTTTGTCACCTATGTACTTATGCTAATTATTTTAATAGAGATACTATTTTCTCGTCCAATTGATATCTTGCAAATATTTGAATTATTATTCCATAGGCATTATTTTCATGCAAATTAATGGATTATGCTAATCAATATGCTAACATTAAATATTATCACCATATGCTTGTGTATCTTGGTTGTTGAGTAAAAGATACAGGTATAAATCTTTGGGTCGTGTTCTTAGCAGTTCCCTTCTTTGAACGCCCAGATGAGGTAGGTTCTTAGAATTTCATTTATATAGCATACTTGGGATAAGATTTTATTTATGCGTGTCATTCTGTCTTTTTTGGTTTACCCCTTTCCATAGAGATATTTTCCTCGTAATAAAATTGGCAACCATATTGGGGATCATCTCTTTTTTTGGGGTTTGGAGTGTATATTCCTTGATTTCTCTCTATTAACCTGAGTTTCCTTGTTGCATGTTTCTTGACAGCTTATTTTTTACCTACCATCTGAGTTTCTTGGTTTAACCCTTTCCCTGGCATTGTTTTGCTTGGTATACATATTTTTTCCCTTGACAAACGAGTATATACGTGATTTGTCTTACTTTAGGGAGCGTATATATGTGATTTGTGCTCAAATAGTTGCGTACATCATCTATTTACTCTTGGTGTCTTAGTTTGGTGTTTGTTGGGTGAGTTTGGATGGTTGTTGAGTCTTCTTAGGTCCCTATACTGACTGTTTTCTTACAGAGTGATAGGAATCCTTTTTATTTTTGAACTTTTGGGTGGATTTATTTCTTATCATATTTTTCATTGATTGTCCTTGAACATTTGTCTGAGTGTTTTCTTCTTGGTGCCCTACTTGGCTTATCTCTTTTTTCTTGCAATGGGTCTTCCTATGAAGTTGCTATTCAATCCTTGCATTTTATTTTCTGTATATCAAAAATACAAAAATATTTTCTTATTTACATTATGGAGTTTGCAATTTTGATTACATTGCATTGATTTTGACACATGTTGAGAGCTTTCTTTTCATTGAAATTGTAGAGATTGCATTGAAAATATTTCATTTAGATGCATACCATATATTTGAACTTCAAGGATAATACTTAGCAATGTTTTATATTTTCTTATTTTTATATCCTGAGTCGTAATACCATCAATTTCATGAAAACACCTATTGAGTAAGAAAAAACCATAAAAATTAACATTGATTAATTAAAATTGATTAGAAACAATTTTATTTTTCAGGGTACACAAACATGTATAGGACATAGAGCCTTGGAATAAGATTTTTGTGAGTAAACTTTTCCAAAGATATTAAATTAAACATATGTGTCTGAACTGGGATTGGTGAAACACATTATGTAATCAGTGACGTCAGGAGGCTCCACTCACACTGGAGTTAAGCACTAGGTCATGTGAATTTGGTTGCATAGATAGGCATCTAATACTGATCCAGATTTTATGAGTAGAACGAAATGAATGCAGATTATTAACAGGTTCTTAACACAAAGTAATAGAGATACAGTAAAACTAGTTTTCTATTCAATAAAGAAATAAGATGGAAACTGTAAAATGCAGCGGAAACAAGCTTGTTGGAATGGTGGCGGCGTATCTCCGAGAAGAGATGTGACGGTTGCACTCATTCGCAAGAAGATGATTACAATGAGGCTCTAAAGGCATTTTTACAATAAACAAGAATGGCAAAAAACCCTAGACATCCAAGAACCTAACCCTAGGAGATGAAACGCCAAAAGTTATGTGGGCCCCGTTTGGGTAAGTCAGTACATCAACTTCCCGGGGTCGTAACTTTTGCATACGATCTTCATTTTCGGCATGTGATAGCCCATTGGAAAGATCTATCCAAGGAATACAACAATTGTACAAATTTCATGATGAAACTTTGAATCGCAACATACCCAAAAAACCGTCGTTTAGGGCCTCAAAACGGCTCTGGAAGTTCAGGACCTGAAAAACTACTAAAAATAGTAAATTATCAAAATTGCTAGAAAGTTGTTTTGAGCCAGCTGGAAAAGGTGGGTGGCCACCGATATCCACCTGGATCAAATACATTCTTAGCGTCAACGATATTTTTGGGGTTCTATTCATATTTGGGGGTATTTCTAGTACCTTTACCTCCATGAGAGGTAGTGCTTTCAAGATTTTGGGCTTTGTTACCCTGCCCATACGGTGGACTAGAATTGCGACTGTTCACTTGTGCACTTGTTATATTTTGGTGACTCTAGTTTCTTGACATAGGTATCCATGTAGGTTACTTGAAGGGGTTATTATGCAGGTACCCTGAGATAGATAAGGGTCAGAAAACACACAACCTTTATGGAGGATTAACTCTCCAGGGGATCTAACCGACTGCATTGTTAATCCCATGAGGGCCCTTGTAACTAATTCTAACACCTCCAACGTTTTGAAGGGAGTATTATAACCCTCTTAGGTGAGACATACCTACTATAGTGTGAGAGGCACATGGTGGGGCCCCTATGACTCCCTCATTTAGTGCTACCCAACCCATAGTCTTTGGTCAATCCATGAGAATGAATCCTTTTGTATTTACAAATGGTAGGCCGAATCATACTCCTCAATAAATTCCCTGTGCTTCTAATCCTTTCTCTTTCGATATTCCATATGTTACTTCACACTTGTCATCCTTTGTTTCCTCATATTATGTGAATCCTTGTTTTGATCCGGGGGCATAATGCCTCCTTATTTTCCATTTTCGTTTGGTGGGGGTCATGTACCTCAACCAAATCCCATGGTAGGAGGTTGGATTCCTACTTCCTCTTGAACCAATCCTAGCTTCACTTTTCCAGGAACAAGTTCTCAAATGAGAGATCTTTCTACTTCTTATATCCCATCCATTTATCCGTGTTTTAGTGTGCATGTTCCTATGAACATTTTTTTCATGGAAAACCTCCCTCTATCCTATGGTGCTTCATTTGGATTGAGTCAGTTTTATAGTATGGGAAACCCATTGAATGGAGTTCCTTCATCTGGGGGAAACATATATCCTCATATCAGTAACCCTTATCATGTCGCTTTGTTTTTGAAGGCATCTTCCTCGTTGATGATTCTCTTACAACCTTTTATGAATTAGTTTGGAGGAGGATAATATCATGTTGGATAGGGCCATGGTGTATACAAGAAATATACCTGGCCTACGATCACTCAAAACCAGTTGTTCTATGATGTCGCAACCAACCACTCCATGTCATACTGGAAGCATAAGTCCAGTCACCGCAACTCATACTAGAATTATATCACCAACCTTTGCTAGTGATGTTGGAGATAGGTTATAATGTATCCCAAAATTCACAAGATAAATTTTATTTTAGGGAACACTATCATCTAAATTGTCACTACAATTGTCATGGCATAGTGAATAATTAAATCCTAATCCAATGAATATACTTGGAAAAATCATTCTCCTCCTACAAGGTGTGCAAGGGATCGTAAGATCCATTCATTTTTTCCACAGGAATTGTTGCTATCATTATCAAAGTGTTTCTTAATATAACAATGGCTAGGCCTGTCAAGGTCCATAACCAAGGCTTAACAAGTGAAAACCACTCATATAAGTCTAGCTATACCATTAAAATAACACAAGGCACTCATAAACTGCAACTCATAGAATTCCTACTTATATTACTAAGCATAACACGAGGCACTTATAAAAATACAACTCATATAAGCCCTAGCTATTTTATTAAACATTACACAAGGCACTTATACAATACAACTCATATAAGTCCTATCTATGTTAATAAACATATCATAAGGAACTTATAAAATTCAAAGAACTATACCCATTCTCTAACTTAAGCTTTAGTAGCTCACACTTGAACACTAGTGCACAAAGATAAAGGACTAGGTTCTAACCACCATGTCCTAACTTCTATGCTAGGAGTCTGGTGAGGTTCAAAAGTGTTTCGACATGTTGAATTAAACCTAGGATTAAAGGCATAAGGTTGGAACCGTGTTACCTATACTCATTTCCGCATCCACCATAACTCCTTGCCTATTAGCAATTCGATAACCATTAACTAACCAGTCATGGGACGATCAAAACCTATCCTTGGCATTATGTTGGTCCTAGCCTTTAATGGTGGTAGTTCGCCTTGTTTCCAAGCCTGACGTTTTTGTAGGGTAGAGCCACTATGGGATTGACACCTCAACTACCATCACATGGTAGAAAGAGGCTAGTGTACCGTCCATCCTTCTCCACTTTTGGAGGAACGTGGTGTAATTTCCCTCACATTCATTTTCATTCAATTTTTTGGTTTTCTCTATGTTTTTCTTTGTGACAATAGGGTTAAGCAACTGATGGCCACTTCCTTTGACAATATTCTCAGCTCTCTGGCTAGTAATGGTTTCAAGAAATTTAGTTGGTTTCCTTTGCGACACGAAGGTCATTGTCTTCCTCTCATCTTGTATGCAGTAAGCTTATTCCCTTTGTATATCATTTTCATACTTGTTGGTTCAATAGGGTTTTTCACTTACGTCCGAGGGAACACATTCATCTCTTTTAATATGATTTAACCATTGCTTGTTTTATGCATGTTCTTTGTGCTACGAGAGTTCTTGATACTGAGTCTTGATTTATAATGCGCTATTCTTTACATTGTATATTTGTGTTGGTCAAGCTCTGTCTAATGTATTTCCATGGGTGTGTCATGTGCTTACTTTGTTTGGTCAAGTTCTATATAATATATTTCCATGGGTGTGTCCTGCACGGGAGCCCTAGACTCCTACATGATATGTTTATTAAAACAACATCCTTTGAGTATTGGTTAAGATCTTTTCCGACTCCCAAAAAAATGAAAATATGGTTGAGTGAACTTGTCTCTTTCACACTTATTAAATGTCTTAAAAAAATGTATATTTGGTATAAGTTTAACCATTTTCCAAAACAAGTAGACTACTTATGAAAAATGAATACTCTATTCACCTTTGACTAGAATAGTTCTCCTGGGTATTATTCTATACTTTTTCTGGCCCTCGAGACTAAATTTATGAAAAAAGACATTTTTTTGGAGTTATGTTGCATTATTCAGCAATTATTAATTAATTTGTGTTCCATACTTCACAGGAATTGATTGTGCTTTCTAGATGAGGAAAGGAATTCCCATCCTTGGTTATATTTGGGTAATCCACTTTTTGAATTATCTTTATTAAAAGTCTTAGTTTACTCAACCTCCAAATTGTTATAACATCTATGTTTTGATTTCACAAATTAAACGTTGAAATATAAATAATTCTCCAACTCTCGACCAAGATTCACATCCATATTATTTATCGATTTCCCTTTTACTTGCATATATTATTACCTGTACATTGTGAAATTGATAGAACAAAGTTACCAACATGAAACTAATATCACTATTCATAACCTAGATGGTCCACTTATAAAGAAATTCTTATCCTTCAGCCTTGGGTTTCCTAGACACCATGACGCTAGATCTCTCACGAGTTGAGGATCCTTCAAAATTTTTCCAAGGTAAGTACTTCCCCACATTTTTCAATCGAATAGGGAAACATGTTTCCCTCAAGTCGCATTAGGACTTGAGTTAATTAATTGTTTGACTCTAAGAAAACTATTGATAAGACATAATCTCGAGGAAATGTCGGTGGTGCCATCAATGTTTGCATTATACGTCCATCTACATAGTACTAGACTCATTAAAATTACTTGGTATCAGATATTACAATTAACTCTACCTTCTATTGTATCGTTTAGAATGTTTTGGAGATACAATGACTTACTGGCCTTAGGGTTTCACCATTTCTTTGATAATCTATTGCAGAACACAAACACCATAAAATGATATCTCAAGGTAATACAATTTTTCTTTCATTTAGAAAAATGGTTAATTACTTGGATACTTTGCATGCTTTTTTTTATATGATTCCTGTATTTTTGCACAGGGATATTTTATTTTGTAAATCCATTGGCTATTCTCTATGCCAAGATGTTGGTATTCCAACTCTTGTCTGGTAATCAATGACTGAAAAGGCGGAAAACACAATTTGCATATGATAATAAACAATCACACACAGATAATATAAACAGGGATTTCACGTGGTTCACCCAAACGATGGGCTACATCCACCAAGCATAGGCATCAGTTGTCTTATTATTCAGATCATGGAGATTACATCAACTCACTCACACTCAGTCATTTTTCCTCTACGAGCTTACATGCATCCATACATTCAAACAAGAAATTGATTAATAAATGCAATCCCTATCTATATTCTAACTTGGTCTATTTGGTTGTAACCAACGCAGAATAATAGAATCCAAATCTGTTCTTGGTAATTTGTTGTCACCAAATCCCATCAATCTCCACCTTGAAAACAATTAACCTGATACCTTGCTCTTTCATTTTGTTAATCACCTTTTCTGCAAGCCAAGAGAAGCCAAGCACCACTACAGTTTCTCTCATAAAATTGGTTTCATGATCTCGCTTGTGTGACTTGCATGAGTTTGGAATTCTTGAGGGGTCACTCCACCTCCAGCATGTCTTCCACAACTATGTTGTGAGACATATTTAGTGATATATCTTCTCCTATCCAAAACACCTATAAAATATACATTACAATTATCACAGACCATCTCAGTGTAACCATTATAGGTGATATTTGTGCTTCTCAAACATTGAAGCACCCATTTCACTACAACACCTGAATCTGTCAGGTATCTGACAACATCATTAGCATGTGAAACATCTAGTCTTAACCATTTCATCACATACAACAAGCCTCCTACTGAACTTACAAGAGACATAACCTTTTATTCTTTATAGACAGGCCCTATGCTTGAAGAAAACTTATAATGGAAAGCAAGAGGGATAAAAACTAGTTTTACAATGTTCATATAGAACTCCAACCACAGCTTACCATTATCATCTATGTATACTTCCATGCCATTAATTTGTTTTGTTTCTCCTTGATCCCTCATCTGAATTGTCCTGTCCACCTGAGTCACTTTCTTACTGATTTTATCCATGCTTCGGCTTGCATTGAGCATACCATCATCAAAGAGCATCAAGACTATGAATGTACTACAAACCGTATAATCATTCCTACCATTTGAAAAATTATGGCTCACTATGAAGGATTCAAACCTCTTGTATATTTACCTGGGTACTAGTAGGCCATACAATGAATTATCTAGCGTGAAAACAAATTTACCGTTGTGATGTTGAATCAACCCTTTTGATTGATCCATACATACTATATCTCTGTCAATAATGACCTTGTGAGAAGTAGGATCCCACACACAACATCCCTTTATACCATCATCATAACTTGCAGAGATACAAAACAAGCAGGAATTTAGAAACAAAAATTTTAAGTTTGGAAATGATTTACCGCTTACCAGTACCTAAAATGATTTCTTTATCTTATGACCAATATGCTTCTGCCATAAACAAGAAGATACATTTGTCACTTCATATGCCACTTCAAAACTCCCTTCCATCTTATAGAGGTTATCAACCTTTGTTTCCTTCATCACTACTAAATTCCCTTTCGACAATGTGAAAGATCCACCTTGACCTATATACTTATATGCACAAGAATCCAACACTCCCAATGAAATCAAATTTGATTTAAGATCAGGTAAATATCTAACATCCTTAATTCCCTAACAATACCATCGAACAACCTAATTCTAATACATTTTATAGGGAATATCATTTCCCATGAACACTACACCCTCATCAACAGATTGGTAAGAAATGAACCAATTTATATGTGAGCACATGTGGTGAGAGGCACCTGAATCTAAGTGCCATTCTTCTTGTTATTTTAAAATACTAGAAACGAATAAAACTTGACCAATTATACCTGAATTTGTTGCAGCCAAATTTTCTTCCTTCGTAGAGTTTTCCTCAGATTCGCTTATCTTCCAACAATCTTTCTCGAGATCTCTTGTTTTTACACAGTACCATCATTTTGATTTACCCTTTTAGTGTCTTGAATTAGATCGAGAAAAATTTCTCTCATTATTCTCTTTAGTTCTACCTCTGACCAGCATCGCCTCTGAAGTTGAGGTTTCTTTACTAGATTTTCTCCTCATCTCCTCAGTCAACAAAGTTACCACAACAGAGTCATAATCTAAAACATTTGTTGATCTAAAACTAATAGAGGTGACTATATTTTCCCACAACTCAGGAAACGAACACAATAGTGTAATATCCTTATCATCATCTTCAAATTTAACTCCCATACTAGTCAATTGAACTATAATGGTATTGAAGGTATTTAAATGGTCAACAAATTTTGTATCTTCTTTCATCCACAAACTGTACAATTGTCTCTTCAAGTAGATTCTTCTTGTCAAGGACTTTGCCATGTATAGACTTTCCAACCTGCTCCATAAGACTGATGTTGTATCCTCTCCTACGATATTAAACAGAACCTCATCCGCTAGACATAAATGAATGGTGCTAAGATATTTTGCATCGAGATCCTCCCATTCCCATTCTGTCATGGTTGTTGGTTTCTTTGACTTGCCTGCCAATATTTTTTGCAACCCTTGTTGCACTAGTAAATCCCGCATCTTGAGCTTCTCAAAGTTGTTTTTACCCTTGGACTTTTCAACTTCAAACTTTGAACTTTGAACTTTTGTCATTAACAAAAACTCTCAATAAGTAAATAAAAGAGCTTCTTCTTAATATGGAGGAATATTTTATAGTTCAAAAGTGGAACCCATAAAAAAAAATTAATATTACATCCACTTTAAAATCAAATCCATCCATATAAAAGCATCCTTCACTTAAAAAGTTTCGAGCATAAGAAATCCGTTCACCTTATAAGAAATTTGGAGCATAATGTTCATAATGAAAACCAAAACATTTTCATATGATTTTCCACTAGATGGAATGGTCAACACTCACTAAATAACCAGTGGTTTTTCTTTCCTTTCAATGGAAAATTATAACGCCAGAAAAAACCCTTTAATAATTTGTGGTTGCAGCTTTGTAAGGGAGAATTAATTCGCGACTCGACAAAAAAAAATGGTCGCTCCTGTGCAATGGTGAACCCAGACGAAATAATAAAAAATAGGTCTTTCGAGTGCAATAGAGAACCCATGACCAGTAGAAAAGTTTACCAAGAACCTTCACTCCCTCCGAAAGAGATCACCCACAACCATGCAAAGAAAGAACTTCATTCTCGGCTCATGAAATGAGTTTCTTCAGTGATAGATTTTGCCCACGGACATAGCTCACATGCAAAACCATCTCTTATACCACTTGTTGGAATTGCAAACATGGAAAACATAATTCACATATGATAATAAACAATCACACACAAATAATAGACACAGGGATTTCAGGTGGTTCACCCAAACATTGGGCTACGCCCATCAAGCATAGGCATCGGTTGTCTTATTATTCAGATCATGGAGATTACATCAGCTCACTCACACTGAGTCATTTTGCCTCTAAGAGATTACATGAATTTATACATTCATATATGAAACTGATTAATAAATGCAATCCCTATCCATATTCTAACTTGGTCTATTTGGCTCTAACCAATGCATAATAATAGGATCCAAATCTGTTCTTGGTAATTTGTTGTCACCAAATCCCAACAACATCTATGTCTTTGTACCTTTGTAGGCATTTTTAATATATATATATTGAGTTGTTATCTCTATGTTCTAAGAATATGTATTTTTGCAGGTACTACATACGCATTCGATCTATGATAAGATTCTCATGAGTTCGTTGTGGTGGTTTATCACTATGAATTTCCTCCGGTTGTGGTGGTAAATTTTATCATTAGAAGAATGAATTCTCCAGAGCCGATTCAACACCTTATTCTCTCAAAGGTAAGACTCTTAACCTCAAAGTTCCGAAAGATATTTATATATTTATATTATCTCTTAAAATATTGGAACCTATCTTTCTTGTGATTGTTTTTGCAGAGTGGTTGACACTCTATGGAGCATGATCTCTTGGAAACATGGCACCCAAATCCTACCCTTCTTAATTTCATTTTCTTTACGAAACAAAAATTTTAGGGTCGTCAAATTAGATTGCAAACCCCGTTTTTCTGATGTTTTGTTTAAATGCTGTCAAAATTTTTGATATTTTTTATTTCAACTTTTTGTTGAAAGCTATAAAAAGTATAGTTGAAATTACATGTGTATGATCGTCTTAATCCATTCACCACGATACTTCCCTTGAGTAAAGACACACTGACATTTATCCAATTTTTGTAAGTATTCAACACTTAATTTCTTGAGTGTGTTTAAGGAGCAGAGAACACTCTATTATCTTGTATCTCCCAATTAACATTTTTAACCAATTTTTGAGTTCTGTGTTCATTTCAAAATTCGTTTCCAAGCTAGAATTCAAGAATTTTTTGTTCATTGTCAATTCAAAATCTAATACATTATTTCAGAGTTATTTGAAAGTCGTCGATTAAATACTTGACCGATTTGGTGAATGTTAGTTAATCACTACCAATTCTAATTCTAATTCCTGATTTTAGGAAATTGTATGGTTATATAACCCCATAGTGAATTAGAGAAACTATGGGGTCGTTGTGTAGTTGATACAGGTCTGAGAAATTGAGTTCGTTGGATCACTTCACAAATTGTTTGTATTCTGAAAATTTAGAGTTTGTGTAATCTTTGTCTTGATTTGAAATTCTTTGTCTCTCTGGAATTAAAATTGGAAATATAGAAACTTATCTCATTAAGAAACCACTCTAAAGGTTCTTTGTAGTTCAATTTTATTAAGAAATATAATCCTTTTGGAATGGTTTTATTTACAGAAATAAGATTTAATGTCCCTGCCAAGTTATTGGTCTAATCATAAATTTGAAATGGATTGTCCGGCGTTTCCAAATCATTTGGTAACTCTAGTAATTAAAATTGTAGGGTCAGTGCAAATTAACCATGCAACCTAGGTCTTTAGATACTTGCATGGTCGCGGACAATGGTTATAACAATCTGCGAATCGATTTAGGATTTTGCAGAGTTGATATTTTAAAAATATTTAGTGAACAACCATATCAATTTTAGTAGGATTTTCTATATTAAAAAGCTTAGAGTGTATCCAATTGGGATTATGGATATAGTAAAACTCTTAGTGTTAAGGAGTGATAATCTTTTAAAGGTAATATTAAAGGTTATTATAAACTAATAATAATTAGAGTGATACTCTTTAGGAATAATGTTCAAGAGTTTAAATATCAATTTAACGTAAGATATCTTCTTATTATAGTAAAAGAGTTAATATTTAGGATACTCTTAAAGGAAATTGGAGTTATATATTTAAGGATACATTGTAGAGTGAGACTTAAAGAGATTAAGTATTCATTTTAGGTATCTATGTAAAGTTTTTTTTT
>JASDQU011105080.1:12812-29926 GCA_032191745.1 Picea mariana
CAACAACATGATAGAAATGAGAAGAAGACGAGAAGATATCCCCTCCCAAAACCAGATCACTCAATTAAATGCATGTTGGAAAGAGAAAGTGAAGAACCTGCATCTCATTGTCCAATCATGTGAACAAGCCATATCAAAGAAAGAAAAATTATTCAGAAAGCTGACCGAAATAGACTTAGCTGAAAGGACCAACAAGGTCCAAGACCCCAACTTAATCGTCAACTCCTTGCCCTTAACTAAGCAAGCCTTCGATAAACAAGTTGATATTTTTAAGGGGTTGTCTTTAGAAAAGTTTTACGACATCCTTTAATATGGTGAAGATGACGTGGATAACTGGCTAGTCGACTATTCGATACAAAATGAAGAAATTGATCAGGCTTTGCGTAATCTTTCTATCGATCTAAATGAATTAGAAAATGAACTTTTCAACATAAAAATCTTGAATGAGATCAACGTGCCCCCCTTGAGAAGCTACATTGAAGAATGGGTCCAAAGGGAAATGGAGCAGGTCGTCAATGAAAGACAACAAGCAGTTGGCACGATTCCAGTACCCGTCGAGGACAACAATAAAAAGACATCAACAAACAAATAACAATAGGGGTGATATGTACCATCACTGTAAGTCAATACTGATCACATCCTACTTTTTTTATCAATCCAGCTATTCCACCTTTTTAAATATAAATGTCTAGCCAAAGACTGATACCTTCCAATTTCTTCTTTTTAGGTATTGCTCTCTATTGTCGTCCACTTCTTCTTTCCACAATCCTATTTCTTGTACATATTTCTCTTATGGTCCGCGAGAACCCTAATCCCAGTCTATATGACAAATGCATTTAAATTTCCAGGAATATGTAAGAGACAATATTATTTTTTGATATATTTCATATAAAACTATTTTTATTTCCTTTTATATTTATGTGCTCAGAATTTTGTATCTTTTAACTATGCTGAATGTCAATAAATTGTGTTTATTTAATTTGAATGTAACTTTATATGTCTTTTCGGTGTTTTATCTTTTTCTCATGTATCTTTTTCTCCTACTATGCATATAACTTTATTTGTCCTAGCACATACAGAGACACACAAGCCAGATGATCTATGCAAATTGTACTTAACTCTAACTAGTTGGAAGTATACATAAATCATTATGAATGAATTTCATAAATACATTGAAGAGACAAAACATGCAAGGTAGGAACGAAAATTTTGAACATATCAAGTCACACTACTGTAAGAACGAAAATTTCGAACATAGCAAGATGGATTATATAGTTTCAAAAACTAAATGGGGCTCTAGAAGCCACGTGTCATTTCCTACATGGATACCACCTGTGCTTCAAACTGCTTGCCACGTCTCCGCTATAGTTTCCATGTGCCTCCGCTACTTTTTCCTTATCCGTATGCATTTATTCCCAATTCAACCCGATAGAAACTACGCTGCCATGCAACACTTGTTAATTTAGTTATTTGATTCTCCATTATTATTATTATTAATTTAGTTATTTGATTTTTTAATTCATAAAAAAACAATCGCCCAATTCAACCCGACATTACTTGTTAATTTAGTTATTTGATTCTCTATTATTATTTGATTCTTTAATTCATAAAAAGGCAATCCAACGACAAACGTTTTGCTAGAGCATTTATTTTATTATGGGCAGCACCACTGATATATTGAATGCCAGAGACCAAAATGGAGAAGCATGAAGGAGAAATTGCTGAAAACATGGTGTCAGTTTCTCGTATTGAGGATCTCCCAGATGTCTTGCTCTTCAATGGCATATTACCTCATCTAGATGGCATTGATTTGGCGAGGTTAGCTTGCTGCAACACCAGACTCAACAAAACAGCTGCTGCAGACCAGTTATGGTACCCGCTCTTCATCAGCAATTACCCTTCAGGAGGAGGCCTCAGGCACCACAAACGTTATAATAATGATCCCAACAAGGGAAGAGAGCCTCCTCCGTATCCATGGCAGACGTGGCACCAGGCCTTCTGTTCCAAGCAGGTATCTTCATCCTCACTCATTGTCTATACAATCATTTTGCTAGACAATGGTATGGAATTTATGCCAAATTGCTAAAATAGGAATCCCACTTCTAATCGGGTCCTCCAAGCTCAACCCGTCTCAATAGCTTTGGCAATGTTAAGCATGATAGGCCCAGATTACATTCCAGGAACCCTAACCCTACGCAAGGTGGACGGGAGAGCGCCAGGGTACAAACTCTTCTTGGGATGGTTCACTTTATCTGGACAGAATATGTAAACACATGCAACACCTTTGTTAAACCGGGTATCCGAGGCCCTTGTGAATGATACTTATACATTTGCTGTATTCAGACTAGAAATTTCATCACCGGTGGCTTGCCGAGTGGGTGAAAGTAGGGTATTTATTTTGCTCGGAAGTCTCTCCAATGACATGCTTGGTCTTGGAAAAGCGGTGGGGCCAGGTGCAAGTATTGGGTGCTTTGGTGGAATAGATACCTCCACTTTGGCCTTTTAGGGATGTTTCTGCTCATTGAATATCTCGTGAAGAGAACAGTCGAATATCTCATGAAGAGAACAGTCGCTGCTGGTTCATGTTGGCCGGAAGCATTCAGTCAAGAAAAAATTAGAGATTTCCTTCTTTAGAGAGAACCCACCTTCTTTACCCTATATCAGTCTTGCAACTAATTTTGTATTCAAAAGTGAATTTGTACATACATGGGCAGAAGCCACTTGTTTCTGCCCCATTGTGTTTCTACAGCTAGCCGGAGGGATAGTCAATGTTTATGCAGCCAGCAACCTATATGTTACAGAAAAAAATCAACCAACCAAACAAAAATCTCAGCGAAAGAAAAAAACTGATGTCAAACCACAAGGCTTCTATGTACAATTCATTATTGGATCTAGCTCCTTGACCACAAAACCTAGATTTACCTCTGGAAAAGATTTGACAGTTTCATTTCCAACTAAATCTGCTGTCAAGTGACAACCCTTCTTTAAAAAAGTAAGTAAATTGGAGAGCACCAGGGTTCTAAAATTGTTTTGATCATCTGATAACAATTGGCTCCTTTGTAGAGATTTGCTGATCTGCAACCTAAAGTCTGCAGAAGAATGGGATGAAGATCCCATATGTCCTGCTTGGTACTGTTGTCCCATTTCCAAGGGGTTCTTCTTAATCTCAGCTGTTTTGACTTCTCCTTATTTTGTAAATTTCCAGCCCTGTTTGATTTATTTACAAAGACTCAAGAGTTAACCCGACAAAGACACAAAAAATATAGAATTTCCGGAAAAATATAAATTTTCTGCATTGAAATTAGATTAGATATGAAAGATTTCAGTGAACATACTTGATTCATCTGGTTTTGATGGGTCAAACCCAGGTCAAGTTGAGTCAAACCTTTTAACTTGTATTCTCACAAGGCCCGCAGAGAAATACTTTAACCCAATTGCATTTTTTTTGCCTTCGGAAAAATTGCCTTTGCCTTAGCCATTTCTTCAGAGACTTCTCAGCTCAAACTTTCACCATACTTAGTCATTTTCGTTTTGAGTTTCTCACCGATCTGTTTTATGGATTAGGGTCAAGCTCATTGCCAATTTTCTTCTTCAAAACAACTTTTTGAACTGAATGCCAAGTTCTAGTTTTGGAAGAAAATCAATCATGATAATTTTGTAATCATAAGCCCATTTTAATTCTCTATGTTTTTCAGAGAAAAAATGTCTTGTAACTTTATTTATATAAACAAAATTAGAGTTGACAGATTCTATAAGCATTCAGATCTAGCCTCTCAAGTCCAGTAGTGTTTGACTTTATCAATTCTCATAACACAAGTAGTACATATTTCTGCTCCAAAAGTTCATATACTTTTCTTCCAAAACATATTTCATCATATACTTACATTTTTTTTTCCAGGTTACAAAGCCCGGGGAAAACCCCCGAGTACTTCCCTTCATTTCGAGGATGGTACCCAGGGTAAACCCTAGAATTTTCAGGGCACAATGCCGATCAACAACAGGGCTCGAAGCCATTACAATGATATACTCGTTAAGAGCTCAACATGTCACTTGCAGGAATTGAACCTGGGTGGGGAGGATAACAATCATTTCTCCCAAGCACCGAGCTAAACCCAATTGACTCACATATTTAGATATTTATCATCAAAACTTTTCAACCAAAAAGCATTGTATACTCCAACCATCTAATACTTTAAAGTTTAAATACAAAAAAAATTGAGAACTGAAGTAAAGGAAAGTTTATATTAAAACCAAGGATCATGAATGTATTCTGTGCGATGGCCATTCTGTTCCTCTGAAACTATCTATACACCACGATCCAAATCAAGCCCTTCTTTAGATAAGCCATCTGTTAAATTTTAATGCTTAGCTCATGCACATGTAGTTTATTTCAATTTAGCATGTACTTGAACCATAAACAATGCAACAATACCATACACAAGTGTTGCAGTAACCAAGATCATAAGAAGAATAACCATGCACAAGAACACAAGAATTTATCCTGGGAAAACCCTTCTCAACCAAGGGAAAAACCCAACAATCCTTTGCTATATTCTCAAGGGAAGATCCCCCACACCGTAGACCTTAGCACACAAGAGGGTGCTTACAAAACCTAGAAAGTTGTGCCCAAGAAAGATGCGCACTTCAGCCATACAAGTGTTTGCTGAAATTATGAGATGACAAGTGAGTGAGTGTGATCCACAATGGGGATCCACTCTTATTTATACAAGACTCGACACAACAAAAGGTGTGTCTATTGGCACAATAGGGTCGACTTCTATAACTCAAAAATATAATTAATCTTTACACAATATTAATTATCTTTCACATGGTGGGGCCAACTTGTACCCTTCACAATATAATTAGGGTTACAACAAATCTTACTCTCAGACAATATATCAAGGATCTCTCTCATCCTCTAGTGCTCAACCACTAGGGACACGTCCACCTGTGCTCACCCACAGGGATGTCACACTCAACAGATTAACTCAACTGAGTCCACAGGAGTACCATCTGGAGAACCATCTCAAGCCGACTCAACTAAGTCCATAGGAGTACAAGGCAGGAGACCATCTCAAGCCAACTTAACTCAGTCCAGAGGAGTATAAGGCAGGAGACCATCTCAAGTCATCTCAACTCAGTCCAAAGGAGTAGACAAGAGACCACACGTCATCACAACTCAGTCCAGAGTCTGACGCACACCCATCACATGGGCACACCCAACACTTGGGCTCTCTCTCATAGATGTCTCAACTCAGTCCAGAGGAGAACGATCTGGAGGATGTCTCATGAAGCTGCAATCAACAACACCATCCACAATCATGTTCCTATCCTTGTAAATATGAGTGAAAGAAATGTGTATAAATGCTGACTGTAGGTTTCAAACATCAAGGCACAGTGGTTGGAGTGTGAAATTTCTCAGATAAAAGTCTTGCCTCATTCGCTTTATAACAAGAAGCGAATCCCCCCAAAAATGGATATGTGATACTCCATGTTCCTGAGCAAGAGTTAAAACCAACTTGAGTGCCATAAGTTCAAAGAAGTTGTTTGATCCATGATCCACTCCATCTTTGAAAGAAATACTATGAGAGACCGAGAGATGAAGATTCCCCCTTGCCCCACTCCTTATGGGGTTCCCTTTTGATGCTCCATCAAAGTAAGCCCAAGGAAGTTCTCTAATAAATTCTTCTGCACCAGACTGGCTGAGAATTTTTTTTTTGGATCGGAGGAAAGGCAGATAATATATTTAGATCTTTTACTGCACATTTTAAGGGTAAGTTATCCTTATCATCAAACAATTTTGTATTTGTGGCTGGCCAAACTCCCCATGCTATATTGAAAGGAAGAGCACTATAATTTCTTGTTTTTCATACACCAGTTTCTAAGAGCCTCCTTGATGGAGTTTCCAACCCATACTTTCTTTATTCCTGACACTGCTTCCACTTCTCCCCATACATGATTTGCAAAAGAATAGGACACGATGAAGATGTGAATTTGTTTCCTCATCTTGCTTGGATAAACAACACCAACTTGGGCTTAAAAATTCCTCCTCTACAATATATCCCATGTAAGAGCCTTATTGTTCAGTAGTAGCCACATGAATATTTTGGCTTTTGATGGGCATTGGAACTTCCATACTAATGTCCACCACCAAACCTATAAATCCTCTCTACCCTCTGCTGCCAATAACTTATCATTTATATCCAATTCTTGGGATATAGTCTCCTGTTGGATTCAGAGACCATCCAATCTGATCATCTTCATCCCTTAACCTTATAAAACAAGCACTAAGACTGCTAGTGTACCTCTGCCAAGTGTCTACCTCCTCCTTCCTTAAGCCAACCTCCCTCTAGGTAAGCCAACCCTGCTGCCAAAGGGTTGTCCTATTCCAGCTAGCTGTTTGTTTTAAGGTATAAAAACCCCTATCTCCTAGATCCAGAATCAACCAAACTAGCCTGTGCAAATCCCCACTTCCATTCCAGGGGTCTAATCCAATTCGAATCTTGTTTCCCTTTCCCACACTCAATACCAACTAATTTCCAACCAAAGGAAATGCTGATAGAATCGCTTTCCAAATGATAGAGGCATTATGAAATCGCTTTATAGGATTCTTGACCCATTCTTCCACAAAGTCAAGGGCTATATATTTGTCTCTAATCACTTGAGCCATGTTATTGTGCAATTTGTACTTGCCCAAAAGCCAAAGGCAAGTGAACAATAAATTGGCGTAAGAGGAGGTTGTCCTATCACTGTCACCTAAACAAGACACCTCTTTCTCTTTAGGGGTAGTACCCCAGGGGACACGTCCCCGATGACCTGGGAGTTTGAGAAGGCTAAGGTAAGATTGTCAAGAAAGTTCTTTCCCTCTCACAAGTCACTCTGATTAGAAAGTCCCAATGGTTTTAATAAGATGAAGCAAAGTATTTCTTAAGTGTACCTGCCCAGAACAAGACAACAAGAAAAACGCTATTTGCAGGTACCAATTTAGTGCTTCATAAAAGCATGGACTTTGAATAAAAGCATAAGCTGATATAAAAGATGAAGCAACATAAATATTTATAACAACAATGTATATATAGCAGTAGCTTCACAATTATGCCTTAATAAAGCTTTAATAATGACCAAAAATGATAACCTAAAATTGGCAATATGCTAGTATTTGTCAGAAGCAATGAAGGCAATGTAAAATCAACTCTAACACTTGCTTTTAAGATGCTTTTACTGCTGTCATAGATGGCTGTAGCTATCTTTTGCAACAACAACAAGATAGTTAGTAAGTTAGTCTAATCTAAGGTTAGAAGTGGTTAGTAGAGATCTTGAAGTAGATGGTTTGAAAGTTGTTTTCATCAATCAATCAATTGTAAGGTATGAACTAGTGCCTTTAGGGTAAATGGAGTCACTTTTGCAGCGACAATCTTTAGGAGAAACAAATGATAATGGGTGAGCTAAAGACAAGAGGGAGGATGGTTGAGGTGTTAGTAACCCAAGGCCTTAATCATCCAAAACCCTAGAAAGAAAAGAGTCACTAGAAAGTAGGTAACCCTAGGCCCTAGTGATTTTCTTTCTTCTTTAGGTCAAGCTTGAAATAAAAATGGAAGCTTAATGAAGCAATAGTACTAGAGTGCTACTAAGGTAGGGCTCTAGTATATGCTTCAATGGAGGTGTCTTCTAGCATAATCAAGTAGGTGAAGAGTTATCGAGAAAAGGACAATAACATGTGCTTTTTCTCCTAGGGTTTCACACTCACAATCTTATAAATGAACAAGTAAAAGATACCATAACCATTCAAAGAAAGAAGGATTGCAGATTTCTACTTACATTCACCAAGAATAATCTAGTCACAAGCCCTAGTTGAAGACTTTCCACCATGAAAATGCAAAAATACACCAATAAAAGCTCCCTCCAAGAGTTGCGCACCACTTAGTTTAGCCAATAAGCCTTAAAAGAGGTCGAATTTCAGACCTCACACTTGTGTGAGTGAAAGATCATGAATAAAAATGAGAGTTTGATCTCTTTTTTATACAATACAAATGACCTTTAATTACATTTTAGGTCAAAAAAGGCTGACATGGCTAGTTTACATTAAAATTCCTGTTTTACATAAAATTGACAATAAAAACCCTAATTTCATCTTTTTAGGGTGACATCATGCCCCTCCTAGGGTGTTGTTGGCTCCCCTCTTGGAACGGTAGGCTTCCAAAGTGAAACGTTGGGCCTCAAAACCCCTTAGGAATTGCCACACGTGCCAACCAAAGCCGTCCTCATGCCGAATACCCCAACTGGATGACGTCAAGGCTCTGAATGATGACGTCAGGGGCCTTCAAAGGCCAACTTTTTGGTGTGAGGGCAAGACCCCCCTGGGTCCAGGCTTGCCAAAGTGCCTCTGGTGGAACATCCTCCCTTTTCTCTGGTGCAAGCCTCCGGTATCCCTCTGCCCCTGGCTGGGGTTTCAACATGCATTTGGTGGGATTTTAGCCCTATGGAGGTTCGAGCTAATCATCTCCCCATATGTACCTGTCCGTCGGGCATGGTCTTGCAGCAACAACAAGTACGCCCTCCATCGGCTCATAAGTCACAGGAATCATAGCAATGTCAATCACATCTAATAATCAAGCTACCCAAATATGTGCATAAACCCCCCCTTTTCCCAGACAAGTGCTCAAAGACGTTATGCTATTCTACAAGCCAGGTTTGGAGAGGGTTTCAGGAAGTCCTATTGAACTAATTCTCCTTAGGTGTGGGTTGTTTCTAGGTGAAGACCGATCTAGGTCATGTAAATGCATGAGACAGTGTGGGGGATGTTTGGGCAAGGGGTGCAGTGATAACAGGGAAATGTAGGTCTTACCTGTGGGTGCCTCTGTAGAGGGTGAACTGCACCTTGTCATGGATGCAATTGTTTCCTAGCGCATTCAATGCCTTTTTTCTTTTTGTCTTATTGCTTTTTCTTTCAAGAGAATAGTTGGAGGACACTGCTCTGGCATGGTGACCAGTGGTGACAGCGTTACCCACGAGCATTTCATGGAGATGAGAAGGCTGGCTTGTGATGAGTCTCCCTTTCTCTTGACTATGCCACCAAGAGCCACTACCTTGGCGTGGTGATCAGATGAATAATAGTGTCATACCGCTACATGCCCATGGACCTAATAGGCTGGCTCATGATGAGACCCCCTATCCACCAACTAAGTCTTGAGTTTTATTTTATTTCATGGGTTCCCCCTTTTTCTTGTTGAGAAGCCTTTCATTGCTTTCTTGGGGATCCCTGGGCGAAGCATCTCAAGGTTTGATCTTGGCTTTTAACTTTTGCCAGCGACTTTTACCCTCTGGGCCTTTAGCTCCGTCTTCCCAGAAGGCAAGGTACAACCCTTACTAGCTTGGCAAACTCAATGCCCGAACCAATGTAGGGGATATATGAGAGGGAAAATGATGAAAAGTGATAAGTATGGAAGGAATGGACGATGACCTTTCATAGATCCACCCAGTGACAACTCATTCCTAAGGGAACTAACTTGCTAGGGCACTCTGTCATCCCTATTAAATGCACATATTCAAATGTTTTGAGAATCAGAGTGACACATACCATGATACCTGGACTCATTACCTCATGGAGCAAGACCCACTGCTACTTCAGAACCAGGCCGATGGGATGGATGCTGCTGCTGATAGATGGGAGGCCTTGAAGAAAGGATGGGCCCTCCAAGGCCAAGCTCAAGTCAATAAGGCTCTTGGTACTCCATGCCTAGGACCTGTGGGCCTCAAGACATAATCTCCTTAGTTATCCCTAGGATAGGGGATAACAAGCCCTTCACCTTGAATCAATTACCAAACATTCTTTGCAACTAAGGCATTGAAAAATAGGAATATATTCTATAATCCCCAACCCCCTTGAGTCTTTGGGATTGTAAGTTTTTTCCAAGAAATAAGAGAAATGCCTTTTTTCACTTGGTCCCCTAATCGAATGAATTTGTAACATAATCTTCTAATCGATTTCAGAGCACCTTTTGGGATCCATGCAAGTGACATCCAGTACATTGGAATTGCTTCTAATACAGCTTTTACCAATATCAATCACCCCCCTCTAGATAACTAGTGGTTACACCATAGATTGAGTTTTTTCTCCAGCTTTGCAATCAACCATTGCTGGTCTTGTGTTTGATACATGTTGCCCTTGAGCTGGAAAGCCAAATATTCCAGACATGTCTCTAACTCAGCCAGACTGAAAGGAAACATATAAGTGATAGAATTTCTTTCCATCTTAGAGATACCCCAAAGAGATATCTATGATTTTGCAATATTTATTATCATTCCTGTGGCTAAGCAGAATATATCTGCTATTTCTTTGAGCTTCTCAGCCATTCTCCTTGAGCCTTCACAGAAGATCAAATGTCGTCTACAAACAACAGATGTGAGACATAACGAGAATTACCTATATTTATCCCTTTAAAGCTGCCATTCCCAATGGCTTCCTTTAAATATCTACTCAAACCTCAACACTTGTACATATGTTTGCTTTCGGTTTTATATATAGGAGCTGGGGGTGATATCACCACTCCAAATGATTACTGATAGTTGCTATTGAGATCGAGCAGGTTACAGGGTATGCCAGAGATGCTGAGGTTCTCATGCGCTCTACGGTGAGCACATGTCCCTGAGTTGGAGCCAGATGTTATCCCCCACTTTTAGGGATAACTAAGGAGATTATGTCTCGAGGCCCACAGGTCCTAGACATGGAGTACCGAGAGCCAGATCGACTTGAGCATGGCCCTGGAGTGCCCATCTTTTCTTCCTTTCAGCTCCTCCACTTTGTCAGCAGCAACAACATCCATCACCTCGGCTTGGTCCTGTATCAGAAATGGTTCTTGCTCCATGAGGTAATGAGTCCGGGTATCATGGTATGTGTCACTCTGATCCTCAAAACCTTTGAATATGTGCATTTGCTTCTTTTTGTTTCTAACGGGTGCTTGGATCTTATACTTATCCACTTGACCATGTCTGGGGGGAATGACAGGATGCCCTAGTCAGCTTGTGCCCATAGGTTTTGAGTTGCCATTGGGGGGATTTTTGAAAAGTCATCGTCCGCTCCCGTCATACTTAACACTTTCCATCTTGCTTCCCGCTCATCCATCCCATTACATTGGTTCGGGCATTAGGTTGGCCAATCATTCAAGGGTTGCACCTTGCCTTGTGGGAAGAAGGGGCTAAAGGCCCAGAAGGTAAAAGTAGCTGGCAAAAGATAAAAGCCTAAAAATATAACCTCAAGATGCTTCGCCCAGGGATCCTCGAGAAAGCAGTAAAAAGCTTCTCAACAAGAAACAAGAGGGATCCATAAAAATAATAAAACAAGACCTAGTCAGAGGATAGGGGGTCTCATCACGAGCCAGCCTATTAGGTCCATGGGCACCTAACGGTATGACACTACTAGCAACTGGTCACCACGCCAGGGTAGTGGCTCTTGGTTGCTTGGCCAAGAGAAAGGGGGTCTCATCACGAGCCAACCTTCTCATTTCCGTGAAAGTGCTTGTGGGTAACATTGCCACCACTGGTCACCATGCCAGGGCAGTGTCCCCTGATTAGCTTCTTGAAAGAAAAAAAACAATAAAGAATAAAGAATAAAAGGCATGAATGGGCTTGGAAACATTTGTATCCAGGATAGGTGCAACTCACCTTCTACAAAGGCACCCACAGGTAAGCCTTGCATTTCCTTTCTATCACTGCACCCCTTGTCAGGACTTCCCTTATCCACCTCACCCATTTACATGACTTGGATTTGATCTTTTCCAGAAACATCCCTTTTTCAGTGGACACTAGCCCAATAGGACGCCCTGTCACTTCCTCCAAACTTGCCTTGCAGATTTGTATAATGTCTTTGAGCACTTGATTGGGTAAAAAGGGTTTTTATGCACATGTTTAATAAAATTGATGATTGGATGTGATTGACATTGCTATGATCCCTGTGACTTATGAGCCCATGGAGGGCGTATTTGTTGATGTGCAGGATCATACCCGACGGACAGGTACACATGGGAGATGATTAGTTCGGACCTCCATGGGGCTGAAGAGCCCACCAGATGGATGCTGAGACCCTAGCAGGGGGCAGAGACAGGACATAGTGGTTTGCACTGGAGAAGAGGAGGACGTTCCACAGAGGCACCCTGGTAGAGCCTTACCTAGGGGGTTGTGCCCTCTCCACTGGAACGTTGGCCTTCGAAGGCCCATGACGTCACCCATGATGCTCATGACATCATCCAACATTACGGACGTTTTGGGGAGGCAGTTATGGCAGTGTGGCAGCTTGGAGAGGCCCAAGGAGGGCTAACGTTTTGCTCCAGGAGGCCAATCCTGCCCTAAAAGGGGCTAATGTCACCCTAGAAAGGGCTCGACGTCTTACTTTTGCTTGATTAGGTTTTCATTTATGACATTTAATGTAAAAACAATATTATTTGGTATTTTGGCCTTATCGGCCTTTTGGTGACCTAAATTTTATTAAGGTCACTTGGTATTGTATAAGTAGAGAGCTAAAACTCTCATTTTGATCATCATCTTTCACTCACACTTAGTGAGGTCTGAAATTTGCGCCCTACTTTAGGGTTTTTGGCTTAAAATTGATGCACACTTGTTGAAGGAGTCTCTTACTTGGCTATTTTGGCATTTTTCTTGGTGGAAGGTTTACAACTAGGGTTTGGCTATATGAATGTTTGGTGGATGTAAGTGAATTTCTGCAAACACTTCTTTATTGAATGGTTATGGTATTGTTACTTGCATTTTGTTACTATAATTCGCTGGATTAAACTTTAGGGGACAAGCACATGCTAGTGTCCTTGTTTCATGTCCCTACTAAGTTAGAAGCCATTTTTGATTTGCTGAAGTTAGATAGAGCCTTGCCATAGAAACACTCTACTTCAACTCTTCTAGCCTAGCCGTTTTTATCTTGTCATTGAGCTAAGGAAGGTGGAAAACACACTAAGGCCTAGGATTTCTACACCTTAGTGAGCCGTTTTCCCCTAGGGTTTGATTGATGAAGCCTTGCCTTAGCAACACTTCATCACTAAACACTCTTGTCCTTAGCCATAACATTTATTACTCAAGCTAGCCGTTTTTATCTTGTTAATGAGCTAAAGAAGGGGGAGAAAGCACTAAGGCCTAGGGTTTCTACACCTTAGTGAGCCTTTCTCCCCTAGGGTTTCATGTCGAGGCCTTGCCTTAGCAACACTTCAACATCTAACCCTCTTGTCTTTAGCCCTTTCACTATCATTTCGGCCCTTCAACATTTGCAGATATTTCGACTCCATTTGCCCTAATAACGCACTGATCTAAGACTTCTTGTGTTGAGTAACTTGATCACACACAACTTCTAAATATTCTTGAACAAATCATTAACTACTTCTAACCCTATCTTAGACTAACATTCACTAACCCTATTGTTGCTATTATCTACTTGTGTTATACTTATATTGTGCAACATTTATTCTATCTTAAAAGCAATTGAGTGATTGGCTAAGGCGTTGCTTCTAGTATTGTTACATTGATGATAAATTGCCATTGATCGTTGTGAAGCTTTCTTAGCACTTATTGTGAAGTGATATATTGTAATCATTGCTATTATACATCGTTGACTTGCTTCATCAATATTGTCTATCAAATTGCTTTATATCAGAAGTCCTTGATTATATGAAGTACTAACCAGCAAGTGATCTTGCGCATGTATAGTTTCCTTGTTGCTTTGTCTCGGGCAGGTACACTTTTTTGGTTATTATTTATCTTTATTGGCTGATTAGTCAGGACTTTCTGATCGGTGGTGACTTGTGAGGGGGAAAGTATCACTTAGCCTTTTAAGACTTTGCCTTCTCAGAACCCCAGGTCACCGGGGACGTCTCCCCTGGGCCTACCACCCTAAACAGAAAGAGCTATCCCATTGAGGTGACAATGGTGGGATAGTCTCAGTTTCGCTAGTTTGCCTTTCTTCTATCCATCTCTTACCATAACTACAAACTGTGCGATAACAATAGCTCTTCTCCCAGCCTTGCAAATGGGTTCAAAATAGCTTACCCCTTCTGCAACAATTTCATTAAAATTTGATACTCATGTGCCATCTGCCTTTTCAGTCTTTCATACAAAATTTATATTCTTCCTACAATTTGCGAATCTGTGGAAAAACTTTTTATTTTCATTGCCTGCCTAGAGCAATAGAGCCCTACTTTTTAGTCTCCAAGTTTTTTCTTATCCAAAAGAATAAGTCTCTTCTTATCTTCAAGTTGTTTTATTTCCTCTTTTCGGTCCTCTTAAAAATAACCATAACCTTCACTGGTATAAAGAAGATCCAACGCTTCCTCCACTTCCTTTAAAGTTCTTTCATCCTTCTGTCTTTTTTCTTTTGACCATATTATCGCAGCCTTTTCTGTTGTTTTAAGGTTTTGAAGAAATTGTAAAGGAGCTGATTCTCTCAGTGAGCCATCATAGGTTCCCAGACCTCTATCTTTTTAACAAAATCTTCCTCTTTCAACCATTTTGGGTTGAGCTTGAAAGGATTAGATGGTTTCCCTTGCGCTAGGGCCACTTCCAACGGAATGGGACAATGGTCAAAGTCCCCCCCCACTAGATACCTATTGATGGACTCTAATGGCTTCCTCAAGGAATGATTCTGATATAAAAAAATGATCCAGTCTTTTAACAATACAAGCTTCACTAGTTCTATTATTTCCCCACGTTGGTGACAATTTTGATGGTTCAATGTCCAACAAACCCATATCTTCTAGTTTTTATGGAAAACCCTGACATAATATCAACTTGAGCAGCGAGTCCCCGCACCTTAGAAGCTCCCATAGTGAAATTTAGGTCCCCTCCAACCACAACTAGACCATTTCGAAACTACTCCCTGCTGAAAAGATTATCCCATGTTAGATTTTGGTAGCTCGAAGGTACTTTTGCATTTATTGTGCCTAGGTAGGAGTCCGAACAAATGTCTTTCTCTAGTGACTTTATAAAGTATAAAGTGACTGCAAATGTCTTTCTTTAATGACTTTATAAAGTGATTTTATAAAGTCAAGTTGAGCCTTTTAATATTTAATGGGTAAAATTGACTTTATGAAGTGTGGGTCACTTAAGTGATTTAATTGAACTCAACGGACGATTAAGTCACAATCGTTGATCTCATGAGGGAAGATTTAATCTTGACCGTCTATCTCATTGGAAGTCCAAGGGTTAGGGCAGTTACTCATTAATGAGTAATATAATGAGCAATATAGGAGAGGTGGGGCACACATTTCCCAAGGAGAGCTTGAGTGGAAGTTGAAGGGTCACAATTTCCAAGAGAGGAAGATTGAGCTAGAGGAAAAGAGTTACAGCAAAGAGGGATAGGCACGCTTCCCAGGGAGAAGGGGCACGCATCCCTAGGTAAGATTCAACCATTGAATCAGTTTGTACAACAAGGCATTAAAGAAGACTGTACAACCATTTAAGACTGTTCGTACAGAGTACTTTTGCATATAAATCGAGGGAGTTTTTGGTTGCTGATTTTGAGACAGCTGAATGGATTTTGAGGCATTTGCTGTGGGTAATTCCGTACCCTCCATACCTGAAGTACAGAAGTTGGGCACGGATTTCAAGGTGTGGTTACAACAGTTAATGGGTCGGCCTTACTTTGTTGGTTGATTTTTCTTGCTGCACAGAAAACGAGGTGCTGTTTTGGGCACAAATTTCTAGGAGCTGGACTGTGTACTTGAGATAAGTACAACTGTATTTAATGTTGAATCTATTGCTGTTGTAAATTCAATTTTTTTTCTTAAAAGCTCAATTAGAAGAATCTCCTTGACTGGTTTTCCCCTGGTGGGTTTTTTCAGGGGCATTGCCCAGAAATTTTTTGTGTTAAATGTGTGAATGTGTCTGCTGTTCATTTATATTTCTGCTGCTATATTTTCCAGATCTTAGTCATTCTGTGTTTTTGCTCATAAACTGCAGTGGTTTACTGAAGTCTTTATTGGAGTTTGAAATCTGATTTGTGACTGAGTGTTTGTCTGAGTTATTTCAACATCCCAATACTCCAATCTATCTGAATGGGGCCCATACATATTCAAGAAGGTGATTTCTTTTCCAAGATTCAAAGAAAACATAGATGTCCCTAGATGTGATGGAAAAGCCCATGAATTATTACAAGAAAAGGACCTTTTTTTCCACCCAGTAATATCCCCCCCCTCCTCGATCTCCCTTTAGCATCAATAAAGCTAAAATCCCAATTGCTAATTTTTTTTGACATTTCAGAAACTATTTTATCCCCATCTTTCATTATCTCTTGCAAAAAAATAATAGAGGGGTTATGGACCTCAACTAATCTTTTAATGGCCAATTTTTTTGAGGGGTTGGCCATCCCCCGACAATTCAGTGTCATGTAAATCATTTCAAATCACCCTTTGGGGATTTCACTCTAAGAGCCCCAACCAAAGACAATTGTTTACAACTTTTTATTTCTCGGCTTGCTTGTTTTTATGCAAGAGACATAAACGAATTCCTCCCTCTCTAAAATGCTTTTGCAGATTTTTCCTCAAGAAAACCTAGCCCCCCTTCAACCCCTCCTGCAAAGATTGAAGTGTTAATGTTTAAGCCATTATTATAGATGTTTGCATTTCATTAGATAACAATAGCATAATCCAAGATCACTGAGAAATACACAATCACAAGAGACACAACATTTATTCTGGGAAACCCTCTAGGGGAAGAAAACCCAACAAAACTTCCTTAATATAGATAGCCAACACAATGCCAAGAGATCTCTATGCTAAAACAGAAAGTCCTCTCCAAGATATGCGCCACTCCCTCTCTCCTTTGCCGGTAACAGATCAGAACTTGTCTCTCAAACTGAGCAAGTGAGTTGTGTCTAAGTGAGGCGCTAGCCTCCTTTATTTATACAAGTCTGGCACGTGTGAAGTGTCTCTTCATTGGCAGGGCCGACTTCTCAAATTGGGTGGGTAAACCCACCTTTATTATATTTCTGGGTCTCTTTATTAACTGCTGGGGCCGACTTCTTATTCTACCTATTATAATTGTCTTTTGACCAATCTGCAAAAGGGGATTTGGTCCTATTACAATAACCGACATGATCAATCCACAATGGGGATTGATCCTAT
>JASDQU011125404.1:0-10194 GCA_032191745.1 Picea mariana
ATATGATACAGTGATATATTTCTTTCCCATAAAGTGAGATCTACTTTATTACATGATTCCTTGATCACATGTATAGTCTAGGGTTTTGAATATATTAATGTCTTTGCTGTGATTGGTTTGTGTTGTTGTGATTGGACGACGCAAGAGCATCGTAGCAGAGCGAGGAATAACAGATATTAAAGGAAAGCTTTTATAAATTAAGTACATCATCCTTTTCTCTTGTCCATTCAATACTTTAGATCTAGGGAAAGCAATATATTCTGTCACGTTTTGTTCCAGATCCAGGTGTATCTGGGGAGATTGGTCTGTGTCTGCACTAACGAATTTATCCTTGAACAGTGTGCTCCTGGTTCTCGACACACACATGCAGCTTACAAAGTCTATCGGCTGTCACTGGTTCCAACCTCACACTTTGGGGGGCATTCTGTTACCCATGATTTTGGTCATCATGATGATGTATTGATGATGGTGTACTCAGGCTCTTCATAAGAACTTTCTCTTGAGAAAAGTTACTTTCTTCTCTTTCCAGAAATCTCATTTTTGAAGAAGGTTCGCAGGCTGATAGTATATTTGCCTGCGAGAATGCCTGATTCTCGCAGGCTGCCTTAAGCCAGGGTGCGAGAAGTTTGCACTATGTTGAACTGCTAGGGTGAGAACTCTTCCTAAATCAAGGAAAAAGATGAATTCTCGATGCTTCTAGAAGGATGAGATGGCATTCGAATAGTTATCCTAGTACTGGATTCCCTGATATTTTGGAATCATTCTTATCCACGTAACTAATTCATTCTCTCTTATATATTGAGGGAATTCTCATGGAAAAGGTTAATCAAGATTCATTGAAGAATTGGTGAAAGAATTGTGTGAAGGACTGAAGCTTGAACAACAACTTGAAGACTCTAGCAGGTCTATCAAGAGGATTTGATCTTCTTCATGCAAGGATTGAGCAAGTGTGTGTGTCGGAGCCAAGGGCCATCGAAAGGAAGTTTACGACATCAAGGCTCAGGTTGTAATCTTTACTTTCCATTAATATGATATAGTAATATGTCTCTTTCCCATAAAACTATTTCCACTTTATTGTATAGTTCCTTGATCATATACATAGATTGACTGTTGAATAGATTGTGCTATCTTCACTTTGGTTGGTTTGTGTTGTCTTGTGCTTGGCTGCATGAGAGCACTGAAGCGAAGCGGGAGCAAAAAAGACCATAGGAAGCAATAATAAGGTATGTTACTTGTTCTTGCCTCCTAGTTAATTCAATGGTTAGAATCTAGGGAAAGAGTCATGTTCTGTCTTGCTTTGTTCTAGATCCAGGTGGATCTAGGGAGATTAGTTAGTGTCTGCACCTACGGATTTATCCTATAACAGCATGATCTTACCATTCCCTCGAACATTCTTTTTGTATGAATCCTCCAACCATTCTACAATTTTGTCATAAAAATTAGGATGCAAACTATGACTTTGATGAAACGAATATATCAATGGGGAATACATCATAAGAGGATTCCTGACATCAATTAGGTCATTGATTTGAACGTTTCCTTTGGTGAGATTGATCATTTCAAAATGTGAAACATAAAAATTAAAATTCGAACTAATCAAAGAATGAATATGAAACGCAAAATATTTGATCTCCATAAGAATGAGTGCATTGTATTTTTCAAAAATGAATCGTGTAAAATCATTTTGAAACATGTCTTTTTCCCATGCGAGTGATGAAAGTGAAAGAGTGTTGAATCTGACTTTATAAATGTTATGTTTGGAATTAGTTTCACCAAATTTTGGCATATAAAAAATATTTGATTGTGGTGGAAAAGAGTAAGATACCATGGGTAAGGCATCACATCCACCAGAATCTAAGAAGAGATCAGGATATAAAGAGTAAAAGGAATGAGAAATAAGCACATGAAAAGAATCTCTTGAGCCATGATATTTAACAATGGTATTCTCAAGACATTCCTCTTCACTTGCCTTAAACTTTTCACTTTGTTTTGGTGATAAGTCCCTCAACATAAAATGATCGTCTAAATTTACCTCATGTATGATAGATAATTCAAAGCTTTCGTGACAAACATCTAATATTTCCCGTGAATAAGGTACGATTTGAGGATGAAGGTTTAAGGTTTCTTCTTCCAATTGCATATCTACATCTCTAATCAGTTTCATAGGAGTGTTAGAATGCTTAAGATGATTTTTGTCACCTAAGTGTTCTTCAATATCTGAATTTAAATATTAATTAGAGCATGAGTTGTAAGAATGAGGACATTGACCTTGACCCAACATCGAATCTTCTTCCATGATGGTCGAGGACTGAAAACACAATTATTTAGAGGAAAAACCAATTTGATTATGAGTAAGAACTTTTTCAATAGATAGAATCTCCCTTGCTTGTTCAAAATTTCCGGATGGATTCCTCTCATCCCGCAAACAAAATTCTTCTCGCAATTGAGTGATAGGATTTGTAACTTCTTCATCATTTGCGATTGAATATGACTGGATTAAAGGGACACAAGCATCATAGAGGAGATTTAGTAAAATGACATGTCAATAAGATTAAATTTACAGAGAACATGATGGATTCTTGTCGAAAAGCCTTCTGAAGATGAATTGGCATTGATTACCAAAGTCTGAAATTCTTCACATAATTGATTGTAATCATACATTTCAAAAGCATCTAAAAATTCCTCTACAAATTGAAACTAATAAAAAATGTGATATGCTAGAAAAGACTCAAACCAATGTTTAATCTGACCCCTAAAAGTAAAAGCAAACAATCTGCGTAAAACTTTTAAATCAAAAATTCCATGTTTGATGCATTTTCACCAAAACTTGTTAAGGTGGTCTTTAGCAGATACATCCCCCCCACCATCAAAGGTGATTTTGGACAAGCGAGAGATTGTCTCATTGGGAACATCAGGTAATGAGAAGTGGAAAACATGTTCCAACACAGTGATTTGGGAGCCATGGGGAAATTAAATATATTCGAAATGAAGGCTCCTACAAGGCCAGCTTGTCAGTCTTGCTCTCCTTCGAGCGTCGTTTGTTCATGGGAAAATTTGATTGTCCGTCAACTGGAAGAACAAGTCCAGTCTGGGGTTGTCTAAGTAACCCAAGCTGTTTGGTGTAACTTGTTTTGTCAGTTTTAATGGCTCCGTTAGCGAATCTAAAATCCTAAAAGAATTAACTAATGCTAAAAAAATATACTAAATATATACCTATCCTGATATAACTATTGTAAATGTTTTTATGTAGAAAAAAAAACCATAAAAATCTCACTTATAAACAACATTTACAGATTTGCAAGTTTCACTAGAAACTTATGAAATTAAGGTGAAAATAATTGCTTTTGAGAAGCAGATAAAAAAAGCACATTTAAATATTTTTTTGTTTTCTTTCTATAAATCTAACAAAACTTGAATTAATTAAACTATGAAACACATATGTACAGATAGTCAAATCTGATCTACACTTTTTGGTTTCGCTAATATATAAACGACAGAAATTGGAAACACAAAAGGGCTAACCTAATATTAGTTTTTCTGATGTGTCCGTGCCTCTGTATGAATCAACAACATCCATCTGCCACGCCTACGAGATAAATATGAAATAAACTTATACTGAAACTGTTTTGAATAAATTCACAGAATGTATTGGCAGCCAGTATTTTTTTAGAAACGGAATAGGGAACACACATTAATTCTGTGATCTTATGATCGTAAATAATTACAATAACAAAAATCTAAATGTAATACATTCACTTCATTGTTCAACTAAACATCGAAGAGAAATCATGATATTCAAATTGAAATGTTGATCACAGTGTTAATATCTTGAACAACTAATTATGAACGATATTTAAAGCAAGAATATCCTGAAACAAAACATATCATTGAGTCTAAATCTACAAGACATATTAATGCACCGGGATTAAATAAAATGAAACATTAGTGAAACACCATTAACAAAGGACTAAAGCCAAAATGTTGTACGCTAATTCATTAAGTCTTGGGATATCATTCTTCCATCTTTTGTTCTAGGCCAAGATGCCTTTCATTTACAAAATGCAGGGTATTTAAAGAGTCTTTTTGAAATCTTATCTTCCTATCTCTTAGGATAGGATCATATCCATGAGATCACAACATTACAAAAATGGAGGGCCTACAACCACTCATAATCAAACTATATCTTCAAATACTAATAAAAGTTTGTTTTTTAATTTACAAAAWGAACAGGAAAGAGATACYAATCAACTAAATCGAACATGTTCCACCTCATAAAATCAACATCAAGATATACCACATCCTGAAAACAAAATAGGAACAAGTTAGATAATTTATTAACAACTAATTACTAATTTTCAATTTAAAAGAGACTTGAATTCAAACTAATTTTTAGAAAAAGATAAGCTACGGGTTTCTGTAGCTAGCTACGGGTTTCTATAGCTAGTCTAAAATAGTAAAAATACAAACAGAAAATTAAAATCTATCTATTTTATTTTTCCAATTGAATCAAATCAAAAAAAGAATCAAAAAATAGTTTTACCATTTCATAGATTAGACAAAGAAGCATACGCATTTATGAAGGTGTTAAAATTAGTTTTTAGCAAACACATTACCAGCCTGCTCAATTTGTTTGCCAAATTAAAACCAAATTACCCTGTTCCTCATGTTGGCGGTTTTTATTCACAATTGATTTGTTAATGAACCCCGATTCAACTCATTAATAAGAGGGTTATTTATCCTTTAATACATCTAAGACTTATTCCAATGATTTTATAGACATGAAATCAGACTGTGGCCTTTTCCAAATGGGTTTCGAATTGCAGTAGTAGATCTGTGATAGCATAGTCTTTTTGTGGATGAACACACAGTTTTTTGACAGTAGGGTTATATATGAAAGAGCTGGAGTTTTTCTTGAGATTGAGAGACAATTCTAATGCAGTCTCATAAACAAAAGAAGGTAATATATAACTTGGAACCCAGCAAAACCAATAACAGTCTTGGATCTCTGAGCAAAACAAACAAATATGCTTACCTGAGCCACAAAGAAATTATGAGATTTTTCCCTCCAAAGAATGAGATGTATCTCTGAAACTATATCGTCTCTAAAGAATCTGATCACTCTAGAGGTAAATGACCCCATTTCCGAAATGGGTTTTAAAGGGTTTTGGATAACTCGTAATGGTTTTCTCATAATTGCTCCCGCAAAAATGTGTCTCTGGCATGCAATTACAGGGTTTTAAAAACAGAAAACTCAGAGTCATTCAGTTGGATTTGCTTCACAGGTGCCACAATGCAACAGGGGCGACTCAAGATAGCTTTGGTCTTATATGGCAGGAGTAGGAGAAACAAATCCGAGTGAATAAAATGGAAACAAACCCAACAAAACCCCTGCGCAGTCATAGTATAAACATTGATGTTTCAATTATTGAAGCTTGGGTACTCCTGGTAATGAAAACCTTGAGTAAAGGGAATGAAAAAAACCCTCAACTCATGATGAAAATCTTACTCATTTACTCTGCCAGCAAAGGATCAAGTACATGATACAATACTTTTGTATTAATTCCCATGTCTAGCAATGACTATAGTTGATTTTCAAAGGATTCAAAATGTATGAATACAAAAAATGTTCATAATTCAAATGCAAACCAATTACATATATACAGAACAAATCAAAACTCTGCTCAAATCGAAATTATCAAACCATTGAAATGATAATTGTATTTATCACAAGCAAAATGTGTCTAACCACCATTCTATAAGATTTATATTTTAATTTCATATGACGGTTTTTTGAACGATAAACCTAAGGCAAAGATCATGAAAATGACAATCCAAATTCTAAGTTTAATTCATGCTTGTAGTCATGAATTAAACATAGAAGAATCAAAAATCAAAAAGTAGAAAATAATGAAATAGGCTTTAGCCCTAATAGTCACAATAAACTTGTAAAAATGTTTATAGACAGGGTGATGGCAGCTATAGAAACGTAATGCCTTTTGATCATGTTTAAAAAATCAAATACATGTGTGGCTTCCAACAATGGTGATGTACTGGGTGAAGCAGTTATCTCTACATCACCAGAGAGTTCAAGTTAGGACTGATCAGAATAAAAAAATTAAAGAATAGTCAACAACAAATCAAGCATCTTGATCAAAATAAAAAATCACATAGTCTAGCGTCAGATGTGTTTCTGTCCAATTGCAAACCGATGACAATTTTTAATTACGAGCGAGACGACGCTTAGGAAAATGAATCCAATACTATTGACAGGGCCACTTCTTCCAGCAGGCATACATAGCCTCGGCATGGATTTCAATTAACCCACTCTGACACCTCTATCCTGTCCAAGAAACATCAATTCAAGATGAAGGATGTAATGATTCTCCTCGTTACGACGACAAACCTCTTATAACAAGTGCAAAATGTTTTTTTGTTTTTTGTTTTTAAAAGTGTGTGCATGCGTGTACAAGGGAAACAAACACATTCGACTCTGCGTCGCCACCCGACGACGACCAAGACGCAAACCACGACGAACACCACAAGATGACATAAGACGCACAACAAGTAACTGCATGCATTAAACGACAATCAATTGACTATAAAAAGACTGACTTCTTGCCTGTCCTACCCTACAATGGTTAGGACCTCCAAGACACATAAGAAACACTCAAGCCCAGGTTCCCATCGATTTTAACCATTTAAGGTCTCAGGGCTGGCAACTGTTCTGAGGAACATGGAGGTGTCTACATCCTGCCCGACATAAGCAGACCAAGCAACTAAACGATTACCAACAAGTACATCAATAATCAAAAGAACAACCATGTCCTCTACAGAAGGCGCAAGTCAGAAGGACACTGACCATAACCAACCATTAGTTAAGACTCAGCACTACCTATGACTCAATTGGCAACCAGTACAGATTAATCACTTCGTTTAATTTCCGTTAGTCGATGAGTTACCAAACCAACCTTAAAATGAGTGCATATAATTAATTTCTAAATCTAAATCATAATAATTTAGTGCACTTAGTTTAAGGACCTTACCCTTTTTGTGTTGAAAATATAAAAGAATTAAAATGTCCTTACACTAAATTAACCTTACCATTACTTTTTACACTACAACAACATTGTAAACAAATAACAATGTCCTTACATTTTCTATGTTATCAATGCTAACATAGCATTTTTCCAAATGGCAAGGATATTACATTTACCTGGTTCAACGATAAATTACCATGACCTTAGGTTACAATAACATTGCAAATACGTAACAATCACCTTACATCTTGTACATTACTAATACAATAAAACTACGATAACATTATCCTAAAACAATAACAACCTCACATTTTACATCATAATATCCTTGCAATTAACTAACCATAAAATTTCATTACAGTAGTAATACTCTTATCTATTAAAATAACAATCTATGTCATAGTTGCATATTCCTAAACAATACATTCAATAACATTACCTTCATGTATTACAATAGTAATAAAAATCCTTTTTAAAATCATCCTATATTAAATTGCCAAGGGAATTATATTAATTGAGAGAGGAAAGTAAGTGTTGTTGAACCAATCTAATATAACACATAAAAGAACCTGACTACCATTACCATCTAAAATTTACATTTAACGCATTAGTTGGAGCAAGTCTGAAGGGGTTAAGAGCAATGAACAATTAAAGGAAAACAATGCAGCATTCAAGAGATTAATGAATAATTAACAGTGTGGTAGAAAAAGGGAGTTACTTAATTAATAAAACAACAAAATCGCTGCAGAAATTCCAGGAGGGGTTACTAGTAACATTTTGCTAGTTACATCCTGGAAACGTAAATTTATGAAGTTCAGCGCAAAGAGCTCTGCAGTGTCTACATGAACGAGATGGATGTTAACAAGTTGAATCTGCTTTCTCCAGTGGTCATTTCTCGCCAGGCTACAATAAACATAGGTACAAAGGGCAAGGGGCAAACGAAAAAAATCAACAGTTGTTAATGCAAAAACTAGTGTCCAGTCATTTCGTTTCCGGATTGAACTGGAGCGATACATCACTATTAAGCTGGGATATACACACCAAAAACGCAGAGAACACCAACACTATTGCAGATATAAGTAATCACCAAAAACTCAGCGGTTATGTGGTTAAAATTTGTGGGGGGTATCCTCCACCAAATCACAGAGGTTTATAACCATAAAAACATAGAGAATTTAAGACAATAAAAATGCAGAGATATACAACAAAAACGCAGAGAATTTACGGTTGAAATGCATGGGTATCCTCCCCAATCGCAGAGAATACAAACAACAACCAATTTGCAGAGTTTATGTGCACGAATCCGCGTGGGTATTCTCCCCATCGCTGAGAATGAAAACAACAACAAATTACAGAGTTTATGTGCGCGAATCCGCGTGGGTATTCTCCCCATCGCCGAGAATGAAAACAACAACAAATTTGCAGAGTTATGTGCACGAATCCGCGGGGGTATCCTCCCCATCGCTGAGAATACAAACAACAAAAAAATTGCAGAGAAATACCAACAAAAGGGTGCAGAGATGGGTGTTGAATTGAGTGGGATTCCTCCATGGAAATGCATGGAAAAGAAAACATAAAAACGCAGAAAAATAACGCAGGGATTTCCAATTCTACAGAGATTTCAATTTCTACAGCTTCGGCAATCTTTTCCACATCTGCCATCAAGGCTCAAAATAAATAAAAGAAAACGCAGAGTCAAACGTAAACTTCGGTACAACCGCATGGATGAGAAATTTCTCCATTGCTCCTACATGAAATCGCGCTACAGTATTGGCTGTGTGAAAATTTAATTGAAGTTTAAGGAACTCTAAATGTAACCATACTAGATTTAAATTATCAGGCTTGTTATTATGATCGCTTCCTTAGCCAAAAATTCAGAAGTACTAATGTGGTAATGCAGATATGAAATTTTAAATGTTTTAAAAGAAGGGAATGCAAAAATCGCCTTTACATGAAAATCACACCGTTCAATTTTTTACCATCTAAGTGATGAGGACACCAGTCAAACAATCAACTAGGTTAGGGAAAAACAAAAAGGGTTCGCTATCAATCTAAACATACAATACATTTACTATCGATATCCTGATCCCAGCATAAGTCATATTGCAATCTACTCTACTAAATAAAGAACATACCGTTGCCTTATCGCCTGCTTCGAAGGACGTTCACGTGCTCTGTGCCGCCCCCGCTCGCCGACCGTCGAGAACTCACCGGTACCTCCCAACCAACGCTAGGGGTACTCTGCTTCCCCCTTAGCCCCCGGAGCTGCAAATGGGCCACACACTATCCAGATGGTACGTCTAGCTCCCAGCTCGCCTCACAAGGCCGAGCTACCACTCCTATCCGAGCTGGGAAATCCCAACTCCCCACAAGTAATCAGTCAAGTCACAAATTTAGCAGCGTAACGTTATGCTAATAGTTGATCCCCTTCTTCCTTCTCCTTCCTCTCTTTTATAGAGTTTTAGAACTTCCAAACTTTCCTCAAATCTTATTAAATTTAAGTTTTAAATAAAAATCTTCTAAAAATCTCCTTCGTACAAGTGTCATTCATCCCCCACGTTTCTCCATTAACTATTTTCTTTAATTTATTAAATTGTCTTATTTCCCTCACCCACCTAGAGTTACTCCTATTTTTACTCCCAGGTGTCCCTAGATTCCCTTACAGGTTTTAAATACTTTCCCTAAAATGAAGTTGCTAATTTAGTTCAATTTAGAAGGTTCTTAATTGCAGATTCTTTACTATGTTGACCTCACTTTTTATCATAAGTTCCCCTCTTTCCCTTATTATGTTTCCTCCATTCCTTAGTTTCCTAATTTTTATTATTCCCTTCCTTCCCCTTTTTATTAGAGCCAAAATGACAGTTGCGCAAATTAACCTCTTTTCCCTTTTATTAATAATTTAATATCTTTTACACTTTCACAAGTTAAACAATTTAAATTCTTCTTTACAATTTTAAATCCACTGATTTTAATTAAATTCTTACTCTCTTCATTTTACCCCAAAAATTTTATGAAGACTAAAACTATTACTTAAGTGGTTTTTAGTTTAATTTTTAATTTTTATTTTTTATAGGGTCTTTTTCTTAAGGTTAGACAAAATTTTACCCTAGAGAAGTTTTAGACTTAGGACTTAGATTTTGAACTAGGCGACATTTAA
>JASDQU011174964.1:2498-14816 GCA_032191745.1 Picea mariana
GGTTTCTGTACTCGTCCATATGCCTTTTGACAAATTACACACTTGCGGCACAAGGCATGGGCATATTTGAAAAGAGTAGGCCAGTAATAACCTGCTCTTAATACTTTGTGAGCAGTGGTGTCTCCACCAAAATGCCCACCAGCTTCCCCTGCATGTAATTCCATTAAGACTTTTTTTGCTTCATCTTTTTCAAGACAACGCATAAGTATTCCATTGAAATTTTGGCAAAACAAAATACTGTTTACCAGCTGAAAAGAAGCAGATTTTAATCTCAGTGCTCTCCTCTTTTTTGGATCAAGGTGATGGGGGGCTGATCTGTGTATAAGATAAAACTTGATGTCGTCATACCAAGGACTAGTAAGGTTTTGTGCACAACAGATTTGATTTTGATCGTGCTAATCTTGAATTAATGTATCAGTTTCATTTTACTGTCATATAGCTGAATCAACAACCAATTTACATAAACCTTGGCCTCTAACAATCTATGCTGGGTTAATTTATACGTCAAGATGTGACCCGGTTTTCCCTTTTTTCACCCATTTCTTTCCGCACTAACAAATTCCTGACAGCGGGGTAAGGGACAATGATTTTTGTCCTAAATTTTAGTAGATAAGATCGAAAGTGTTTTACCACTTTAAAAACAACATAAGCCTGCTGATCTACTGTTGGGTAAGTAAGTTCTGCTCCCTTGAAGGTTGAGCTTATAAAGGAAATTGGGACTTCGTTGTTTTCAACATTCTTTTGGGTTAGTACAGCAGCATAAGACCGATCAGAGGTAAACATGTAGAGGGTGAAGTCTCATGAAAAATTAGGACACATTAGAGAAGGAGCATCTAGTATAGCATTTTTTATTGAGTCAAAAGACTGACTTTCTAAAGGTCCCCAATGGTACTGTACATCCTTTTTTATTAAATTTTGTAAGGGTCTGACCATTTTTTAAAAGATGGGGACGAACCTCCTAACAAAGTTTATCTGACCTAAGAAAGATTGCATGGACTTTTCGGAAGAGGGAGGGGGAAATTTTGAAATGACTTAGGTCCTTTCAGGGTCAATAATCATCCCTTCATTTGATACAATGAATCCGAGGAGCTTACCTTGTTCCACTACAAAGACAAAATTTTTAGGATTTAAGGAAATGTCATACTTACGACATCACTGTAGAACAGATCTTAGATGAGCTAGATGATCTCCTTTATTTTTTGAGAAGATAGTGACATCATCTAGATAAACTACTACAGATTGATTGATTAAACTGCAGAAAGCGATATCCATCGCTCTCTGAAAGGTGGCACCGACATTTATGAGCCCAAAGGGCATCTTCCTATAAGCATAGGTGCCTCATGGGATACGAAAAGTAGTTTTGAGCTGGTCTAGGGGAGACATAAGGACTTGGTTATACCCTGGAAAACCATCCAGCAATGATAATCTTTCAGAACCAGATATTTGTTGAAGGATCTATTCCATGGGAGGAACAAGGTAGTTTTCTTTATCAGACGCTCAGTTTAAATTTCAGAAATCAACACACAGTCAGATTTCACCACTCTTCTTCCTTACAGGGACAAGATTAGAGACCCACTAGGTATGTCTTACCAGGAAGATTATTTTAGCATTCAAGAGTTTGTTTAATTCTTTCTTGACTATTGGTTCAAGTTTCAGGTGCATCTTTCTTAACTTTTGTTGAAAAGGCTGGGTCTGGGGTTTCATGGGAATAATGTGTTGTATGATGTTAGGATCAAAAGTCTTTAGGTCATCGTATGTCCAAGCAAAGACATCTTTAAATTCCTTAAACAACTTAATAAATGCTATATTTTCTTTCTTAGAACATCCCAACCCCAAATTGATGCACTATGGGTTATCTTTAGTTCCTAAATTTACTTTTTCATGTGTCAAGGAAGAACTATTCGTTTTACAATTCAGTGATTTTCTGAATTTATCGTGAAGATCATAAAATTTTTCTAATCTAACCATATATTTTGGGATAGAGTTTACCATGTTCGATGCAAACTCTGGGGGGTTTTGGATCTGGTATTACCATAAAATCGTGAAGGTTTTCATCATGGTTACCTTCGTCAATAACTATGCACTGGAAAGTCTCTTGCATGTGCAGAAAACTGATGATCTGTTGATCGTCATCGAAGACTCTCCAATTTGTGATGTTGTCCAGGATGGATGGTCTGAACAACAACTCAACGAAAAACGCATTTGGAGATAGGCCTTCTGCAGGAAAATTTTTTGAGGCGACGTTAGCTAACAAATCAGCCTTAGAATTATTCAATTTTGGAATAAATTAATGTTAAATGCATAAAATTTGTTCATTAAATTCCATACCTCAGTCTGATAGATTTTTAGGTGTGGAGATAAACAATGGATATAATTTTTTACCTGCCTAACCACAATTTCTAAATCACCAAAGACAATCAAATTATGAATGTTCAAATCTAGTGCTTTTCTGAGACCTTGCAGGAGTGCCTCGTATTCAGCCGTATTGTTTGTGCATTCAAATTCTAACCGACAAGCGATCAAAGTTTTGTTGCCTGCTGGATCAATGAGCATGCACCCTGCACCAGCTCCTTCCTTTGATTTTGATCCATCAAAGTAAAGAGACCAGATTTGATTTTCGTCAGGTGCGTGTGACCACTGAGAGAAGGCTGTTGAGCACGTGCATGTCATAATTTTGGATTGTTGTTCCAGGTCAGTAATGGTAGAAGTTTCAGCCATGAAATTGTTGAAAAAAGTGTCCATCCCCTGTATTTCAGGTGAATTGGTGGAAGCAGTGAATGGTTCATTAGGATCATTTAAATCGGTTACCATGAACTTAAGATAACGCTCATGATTTACCTTGATTTTGTTAGGCTTTCCATTCTTGAGCAGTCACAAGTGAGACCAATCCGTTGTAAAATAGCCATGTAGTTGTTCAGACCATTCTCTACTTAAAAAAAAACCATATACTTTTGGGATATATACGACAATAATATCAATAACTTGATGGACTTTAGGATTAGATGATAATCTGATAAGCACATTTTTTAATTCACCTATTACTTTAACACTAGTTCGATCAAGCTGAGTAATTTTCAGGCTGGATGGTTGAACTTTGGAATTAATTTTTTGACAGACAGACCAAGGCATTACATTTGACGATGCACTTGAATCTACCATACAATTATGAACATTCCTATTGAAAATTTCAAAAGTCAACAAAAAGGGTGGGACATTTCTGCGAGTATTAACAACAGAAGTTTGTTGTTTTTTAATCGCAGCCCCTGAAACTAGTTTATCTACATTTGTTACACTTTTTATAGCAAGGTCTATTTTATCAGAAGGCTCTGATGTCGTTTTGGCGGAGACCTTTTGAGGTGTTTTGTGACTGTTTTCAGCAACTTTTTTGTTGTTTGGATTACTGTTTTTTTTTTGTTTTCTACAATATTCTGCAGCAACTTTTGCAGAAGAAAAGAGAATTTTAATAATTCGTAAACATAAATGTTAGCTCTAAGTTTTTTTAGATCCTCGATCAAATCATATTCTAAACTTGGGGCTGCTGAATTCTGTTTAGTGTCAATTGATTTAGACTGTTTTGGAGGTGCATTAGTTACGATTTCAGAAGAAGACTTATTTGTTGTCTTTCTCCTGGTATTGTAAGGATGCACTGTTTCGAAATTAGCTTGAAAAATGCTATCCGAAAAATGTCCGAAAATGTTTGGGGAGGGTTCGTCCTCTTCCACTATCTCTTGTTCAGCCACTTCTTTAGGAATCTAGGGAGGAATCAAGTTATCATGTGCTTCTAGAATCATCTGAATAGCGAATTGTAAGCTTTCTAGATTTAGGCCTTCAGAATTTGAGTTAGGCCATTTTGTGGGAAAAGGATTTCTAAAAGGGGGTTTGTAAGGCCCTTTGCTTGAAGAAGCTTCTTCAACCGATCTTTTCAAATCTATAACTTGATTAGACAACTTCTGAATGACCTTCTGTACATTTTCTAGATCCGAACTATCTGATTGAGTTTTATTTTGGGGAGGTCTAGGAAGAATTTCAATTTTCTTCTTGGAGGATGAAGTAGTCTCTGCCTCGTTACAGATATTGTCTTTTAGGCTGAGAATATCCTTCTCGATTTGACTCACCTCTTCGAAGGCTTCTAACAATGTGGCTTTCTTGGACCTTTTTACCCAAATGGCTATGTTTTGATGTAAGGCTTTCATATAGTATGCGACGATAATATTTTTGGTAGGCATTGAGTCTGTGGGGATTCGATTCTTTAATATTAGGAACCTTTGATTAAAGTCTTTTATCTTTTCTTTGGAGTTCATCTTTAAACTAGAGAGTTCCATGACTAGAACTTCAGGGGATTTGTCATCTCCGAATTTCTCAAGGAAACATGACTCGAAGCTATCCCATGAGATGATGGTGTGGGGTTTTTGGGAAAAATACCAGGTAGAGGCATTGCCTTCAAAGGTGTAGGGAAAAATTCTACATACTACGTCTTCGTGTTCAACACTACATAGCCTAATGGCTAGCATGAATTGTTTGATATGATCCTCAACAATCTGCTTGGAATCTGGGTCAAATTTAGGGAGCCATTTCTTTGGATGTTTAGGCAAAATATGTTGGGGCCCAGGTATGGCCACTGCATCTTGATCGAGCCAAGGTCTGGCAGGATTCTTCGGATTGGCCATAGTTGTGTGTGGTGTCAAAGGCTGAGATGAGGAACTGCCTTCGTCTAATGATTCTTCTCCAGAAGAAGAAGGAGATGAAGGGGGTGGTGATGGTGGAATACTAGATCCTCTTGCTGCAGGAGTGAGGATGTGATCTAGATCCGTAGGGTTTAGGGTAAGATCAATACCTTCAAGTTTCTCCCTGATATCAAAGAATTCTAATGGTTGGTTCAAAGGTCGACCTGGTTGTCTGATATGGGCCAAGGCACTGTGTGTCCTTATGAGGGATTGACGAACAATTTCTTGTACATCGGGGGGTTTGGAGTTACCGGTTCAACGGTGATCCGTGGATTGTCGTTTGATGTGGTTGCTGTTTGAGGGACAATGTTTTCATCAGAATGATTTCTTGTTACTATAGGTGAGCGGGTAGGTGGGGGAGGAGTCTTGTGACCTCCTCGTGCCATTAATAGTATTCAGGCCCTCCTTCTAGCTCCATTTGTTGACGGGCGAAAATGACCGCTTGTCAACTGGAAGAGTGAGTCCGGTCCGGGGTTGTCTAATTAACCCAATCCATTTGGATTGACTCACCTTGATGGGTTTAATGGCTCCGTTGGCCAATCTAAAGTCCTAAGGGAAGCGAAAAACAACTAAAAGAAATATGATAACTTACTAAATAGTAATCACTGAAATATATATGTACATCTGAATATATATATATACAATTTATCTAAGTAATATATATATATATATATATAATAGTTCTATTTATCATATATACAATATATACAAATCACGAGTTTTAATCTAAACTCATAAAAATCGAATGTAAATTGGTTCTTTTAACAACAATAATAAAGTAAGCGAAAATACTATTTATTTTTTATTTGTTTTCTTGTATGTATACATTCATAAAATCAAATATTAAACTACTTAATTAAACTACTTAAGAACTTCTATAATAAGCAAGCAAACAAAATAAAATAACAGACTAACCTATTAATGCATCCAACGTCTGTACAATAGAGAATATCCAACCGCCTTTATCCGAGAAGTAAACTTGCAACGAATCTTAAGATTTCTTCGAATAAATGTGAAACAATATGCTGGAGATTGATTTTTGATAACAAAACATATAATGGACACAATCACAGTGATCTTATGATTTACAAGTAACTACAATGAGATAAGTCTCCTTGTAAGAACTTGTATTTAAACATTCAACAGAAAATTAGAGATAAATCTCATAAAATGAATTGAATTGATGATCACCCTGTATTATATCTGAAACATAACATATGGACATCATGTAAAAAAAAACCGAATTATCTCAAGTTCTAATAAATCATGAAGACAAAGGCTATCATCATCTGTTATCACATTGAAATAAACAAAACTTAGACTAAAACATGATACACAAAAGCTAACGTTGTAATATGCAATATGTTTCATTCAAGTCTGCGTGTAATTGTCCATACTCCAGTCTCAGGCCGAGAAGCCTTTGTTTACAAAAATGATAGGTTTATAAAGGCCTCGGGAAAGACAACTGTTTTCATTCCTGAGATCAAATATTTGTTTCAAAAACAAAGGGGGATGTAACCACCCTTATCCTACTAAATCCTAAAAAACTAACAACAGTTCATTTATGTTCATTCAAAATACATCATAGATATGACTGGAAGGTCACAAGAGTGCCTCAAATCATTTTTGACATCATGGATCCCTGAATATCCTGAAAGAAATAGAAAATAGAAAGATTTCAGATACATTTTCTGTCATTAATTTACACAATTCGAATTGATATAACTGGCTACAGAATCTTACGATTATGTAGCTAGTTATTTAGTAAATGAAATCTCATTTTATTTAAAAACAAACTAATTTAATAATGAAAAATAGCTTATCCAACAAACCAAATAATCTAACTTAAGAATGAAAACAAACATGCTATTAATCTAAGAGATCATACCTGTAACCATGCAATCAAATCGTATCATGAAACCTTGGAGTTTACAATGGCTGTAGCAACCTCGACGTTTTTAAATATCACATGACCTGTGGTTTTCATACATTTTTCTTTCCCTTGGATGACAGATTCAAGCCTGTGGTTTTTTTTTGTTAAAACATCGATCTGCTCTTTTAAAACCGTAACCTGTGACTGTAGAAATGGGATATCCGTATAATATATTTCAATCCATGATAAACATACCTCACACTTTGAATGTGTGGCGGTTGCATCAGAACAAACAAGATCATGGACCGGAGCGCTCTCCATACAGATAGTAGATTTATTGCAAAACTTGACACCAGGAAACTCTGGATTGTTTTTCAAACAAGGAGGTAAATTGTCAATGAAATTATAGGGTCAATCAAGTTGTGGCTCGAATGCCTGAAAGTGTTCTGCAACGAGGAACCTCTCAATTTCAGAGTCTGAGCTTTCGTGAACTTCGATCATATTGATTAAACTCGGATGAGAATTAGACTTATTACGAAGTCTCCTAGAAATTAGCTTGCCAACTCTTTTGTTTTTAAAATTGATATCAATATTACTCTTAAATATCTTTCCTGTAGGTTTCTTTATGTTTTTAACACAGTGATTTGGATGTGTAATCTGTTGACTAGCCTGTTGAATGACATTGGGATCAATCAATGGTTTGTTGTTAGGGGAAGAGACACAAGTCTGGGGAGGTGAGAGAGATGTCGTTGGGTGGACAAGGGTTTCCTCAACAACGATTTTATCTACTTCTCCCAATTCAGGTTTACCATAGCCATTTCGGATTATAAACGAATCCCAGCTATCATCCTGTGACTCTAATTGATGTATGAGCAGGATTTTAACTAGGCCATGATGAAAAAGGCTAGAGTCTGATCTCTGTTTCTTATATCTATTCCCCATTTTATAAAGACTCCTGAGTAGGTAATACGACATATTCAAAGGGAAACCCATAAAATTCATAAGCAGACGTAAATGGTACAAAAATACAAGCCCAAAATGCCCCTCATAGGGAACAAATTGATTTACCACAGTGAGAAAATCGTGCCACCGAGATTTTAAGAATGAAATGGGCATACCTTTATCACAACTTGTTATTTTCCGAGATGTAAACAGCAGGGTCCAAGGAAATTCTTCCACTTTCGCGTTTTTAAACCATTTTTGACCTCTTGCTGGTAACCCTATGGCTTGAATTAGGAACTCCTTGGTAACCTCCAGTTTCACATCACCAACTTTCGCTCTACAACCATCAAAGGATAAGGCAAATTCTTGGGCAACCTGTAAATTGAAACCTTGAAACTTCCTGATGAAAATGAGCCAGCCATTTCTTTCCAAATCTTCTCTAGCATCATCATATGAGAGTAGGGTTTGGATATCATTTAGTTCAATTCTCACGACAGGATCCATATTGGACCGGAGGGTAATCAAACAAACATAGCATATAGGTAGGGTTTGTGAAAACAAAACAGATCCATAACCCCGAGCCCAACAATGAATGCTGCAAAGACTCATACGATGGGATAGTCGTTTAATTAAAACACATGTGAAGAGGTTTGTAAAACCCAAGGCCATCCTTAGAGATAATGGCAGTCTGCAAATCATATGCCACCTTGAATTCAGTACGAGCTAGGACCAAAGTATTAAAACAAAGATGAGTACGCGCATCATGAGTTTGATTACAAAGTTTGGGTAAAAATCGAAAAAACAAAAGTTTTGTAAAAGAAATGTAGCCAAGAATCAAACCAAAACCATACAAAAAATCAAATGGTGGGGGTGTTTTGTTCATAAAACCATCAATCTCTTAAGCATGTTTGGAATTGAAAGGATCAAAAACAAAGAGAGTAACATCTTCATGGCAAGGAATCAAAACTCCATAATAAATTATATAAACAATTTGCCTTCAATGAAATTTTAAAACACAATGGTAATCACAGTCACAAGTTTTCATGCTTTCAGTCATGAAAACAAAGCATGAATAGACAACAGGGAAAAGCGACAACTCATAACTGTCGTTTTGAAACTTCTCATGAAGAGTGATAAAAATTCATGACCCTAGTTAGGCAGCTATATAAATTGTCTAATTGACATAAAAAGTCAAGAAAATTGTTGGGCTGCCAACAGGTTTCTAGGAATGCAAGAGGATATTCTTGGGGAGAGGCGCGTTTTGACAGAATTAATGAAGCCTTTCCCATTCTTCTCTTTCAAGGGTGGTTCTTAGGTATCAAATATTATCTTCATCCCATAAAATTGGGAGTTATTCCCATCCATTGTGCCAAAAAAGGGTCAAAACTCCATTGTGGACTTCCCAGAAACATTGGGATTGAACTAGCCTCCGATTCTGCCATGTGTTGTTCCATATCACCAAGCCTGGTCAGATTCCATCTGCTTGGATTAGGATTTGGGGAGGGATAGGAGGCGTTTATTTAACCTTCCATAATTTGGCCCAAATGTTTGAAGGGGATTGTATCCAGCACCACCAGAGTTTGGTTTCCAACGTGTAGCTAGTCAAAAGGGGGTCTCTTATTCCTAGCCCCCAGTGAGATTTGGGTCTACAGAGGGTACGCCAAGCCACTAAGGGACATTTAGGATCTTTATAGGTCCCACCCTAGAGAAAATTTCTCTAGAGGGCCCTCATATAGTGAAGGAACTTCACCGAAGCTGCTAGGATCAAGAAGCTATAGATAGGGAGAGCCGAGAGGACCGAATTTAATGGGAGGACTCAACCTGGTAGGGACATAGAGAAGTGGGTCCAACTTCATAGTTTTTTTTCCATTTTATTCAAGAGGAGATCCTAGGAGGAGTTGTGGAGGGATTTAGAGAGAATGGGATATCCTAAATATTTTTTTGGGAGGGAGGAGATTTGAAATCCTAGCAAGTTGGATAAATATCTTTGCACACAGGGAGGGGTATTGAAAAAGAAGAGCTAGGATTTTGTTTGGTTTATAAAAATGCCAAAGGTTATGTTAAAGAGGTAAAGAGTTGACTTAAACCCCTTCACTTGTGTGTCCATTGGGGAGCCAATTAGGAGATCACCATCCAAAAACTGAAGGTGCGATAGAGCCTCTTCCCCTTGGAGGGGAATCCCTTTGATCCTACCTTCGTTCTTAGCTTGCGAAAAGCTATGACCCAAGCCCTCCAACAAGATTATATACAAGAAAGGGGATAAGGGATCACCCTGTATCAGGCCTCTCGATACATTAAAGGTTCTAGTGGGGGAGCCACTTAACAAGATGGAGAAGAAGGTAGAGGTAACTAGATTCATGACCCAAGTTACCAATCCTTATTCAAAATCGAAATCTAAGAGAATTTTCCCGAGGAAGTCTCAGTTCATCCTGTCGTAAGCTTTGGAGAACGTGATTTTTTGGATATTTTGAGGGAGTGTATCATTTCATAAGCTACTATGATACCATCAATAATTTGTCTTCCTTCAACAAATCCTCCCTGATCTTTAGTGATTAGTGGGAGGATTGGTTTCATCATGTTAGCCACTAGTTTGGATATAATTTTATAAATGATGTTGCATAAGGAGATAGGATGATACTTATGTGCATAACTTTCTTCTTTGATCTTCGAGATAAGAGTAAGGAAGGTAGCATTGAAGGCTTGAAGAATACCTTTGGAAGAGTGGGATTCTTCAACCACCTCCCATATGTCATTTCCTAGGACATTCCATCCATCTTGGAAAAAAGTATGTCGTGAAACCATTCAGACCTGGGGATTTCCCCAATGCCATAATTTTCAAAATATCCTCCACTTCTTCAAGGGAAACCAAGCATAACCGAGCGAGTGATTTCTTTGGTTGGACCAGCCTTGGAATAGCTCTAGTGATTTTAGAGCTTGCCTCTTCTCTATTGATCTCAGGTTCAGAGATGAGGTTTTGAAAATGTTTAAGGAGTTAACTCTCTATTTCCTCCTTCTTTACTTTGGTGCTACCATATGGTGCTTTGATTTCCACTATGAAATTTATGTTTAGCCTCTGGATTAAGGAGTTGTGGAAGAAACTCACATTTTTATCCCTTTATTTTAGCCATTGAATCTTGGATTTTTGTTTCCATAGGGTCTCTTTCTGTTTCTCTCTTTGGACTAATTCCTCCTTAATCTTGGTCTCTCTCTGTGAGGTCATTGGAGAAAATACCTTGAATACCTTGTTGCTTAATCTATTCCATTTCTTTTTCTATTTTTTTTTCCCTCAAAGATATTACCAAAAACTTCATTATTCCATTTTCTTAAACATTTACGAACATGTTTCAATCGTTGTTGAAAGTGGAAAATTTTGGTACAATAGAGGCCTCTAGGTTCTGACCATTAGAGCTTTAGGTTCAACATGAAATCCAGGTGATCTATCCATAACTTCTCACATATAAAAGGAGTGGGTCCTTGTTCCAGACAGGGTCCCATTCTAGGGATATGGGCCAATGGTATGAACTTTGAAAGGGGAGGACCCCTGCAGATAACCCCTGTTTGTCTATGAAGGATTTTTTGAAAGCAGAAGTCTATCCAAACATACTGTGATCCTGTGCTATTTGTGTCTCTTGTTGTTCCATGTGAAGATTCAATTCCTAGAAGGGACATCTACTAGGCTGAGACTTTTTATGAGCTCTCCAAAGAACTTACTGATCTCTTGATCAATCCTATGGAGGCCTCCCTACTTCTCAAAATGGTTTTTGATCATGTTGAATTCCCCTCTGAGAATCAATACTTGATTTTTCATCGAAGCTCCAAGAATATTTATCTCATCCATGAAAATACTCTTCAAGTATGGAGAATTTGGGTTGTAAGCGTTAGTGATGGCTCTTCCCCTGGTCCTTTACATTTGAAAAAAAGCCTCGAACTGAATGTGATGTCCTATATTTCTAAGAGATCCAGGTCCCAGAGAGTGGAAACATCGTCTGATTCTCCTTCCACTACTATCCATCTGGCTTCGCAACCTGGCCAAATTATTTGTGTTATCCTTCTTATATTTCCTTTGCCATATTTTGTCTCTTGAAGGAGGATTATGTCCACCTTCAGCCTGAAAATTTTAGATTTAATCAACCTCTATTTGGAATAGATATTCATTCCTCTAATATTCCAGGATGTGATTTTCATAATTAACTTTTGGGTTGGGGGGGGAGTAGTTGTCTGAAGACAAACCACTTGTCCAAAATCGACCATAAGAGCTCCTATTTTCTCTATCTTTTCACGGTAGGGTTTTTGGCCTCTTATTTTATCTTCTCCTGAGAGTTTCTTGGGATAATTTAGAGGGTTGGTCTTGATCCCCATACCCCCTGCGGGAGAAGGTTCTGGCTCAAAATTATTTTCCTTGCCTTTCCCTATCTCTAGGTCTTTTTGAAGCCTTATGATTTTCACTATGGTGAGACTATTTGTTTTTTATGAGTTGTGGATCTCCCTCAACCTTGGGATGTCTAAATCAGTTTCCTATGTTCCATTTCTTGAGATTTGTCCATATCAGATTCCTCTATAGAATTTTCTCCAGAGTCTAGGGTTTCCTTCATCTTTACTTCTGTGTCTTCTGGGCCTTTTTCTAATGGTTTTTCCTCTATTTTACGGCTCTTAGTCTCATCCTCTTTTGGTTATGTGGTTTCCTTTTTGGTTGTCTTAGTTTCCTTTGGTTGTTCCTTAGTTGAGGATCTACTCGGCTCTCCTTCCAGGATTTGAAAGCTATTACTTGAGTTTTTTTTC
>JASDQU011174964.1:14960-26959 GCA_032191745.1 Picea mariana
CGCTAAATAGGTGACCATGGGTGTGACATTTCCTGCATCTAAAAGGAATATGTTCGTAGTCTAGGGGTTGATTCCATTCACTATACTGATAAGAGACTATGATAGATTATGGTAGAGATCCTCCTACATTCATGTAAACACCCATTCTAGCATAGGAGATATACTTGGATGATTTTTTTTACTTTTGAGATATTGACAAAGGATCCTAGCATGTTGCCAATTCCTTTGAGGGTCTCGAGTTCCCATAATTATTTTGGGAGGGAGTACATCATGATCCATACCGATGCCTCTACGAAGGTTTATTTCTCTGGAGAAAACCTTTATGTCCATCATTTCATGTGGAGGCCTGTGGAGTTGAAGAAATAGGGTCCTTCCTCAAATACCTTTTATCTGTCATCTGAGTCCTAGAAGACTTATGTGAAGAATCCCTTTGATTCAAGTTCGAGGTCTATTCTACCCTTCAATTTACATATTTCTTTGATCCAGATATGGAGGGATTTTTCTGAGGGCCAGATCCCTATAATTTCCTAATCAGGGCATGGTATTTCATCCTTTTAATGTAGTTATTTATTCCATTCGAGGTTGTCTCGTACTTCAGGTTCTCTGTAGTATTATGTAAGCATCCATTCTTTAGTCGATTATTCTGATTTTTTCCTTTCTCTTCCTTGTCCGGTTCTGCCAGAGTTGTCTGGTCTATGTCAGTCTGAACCATAATTACTACCCCCATTTCAACATCCTCTCCCTTTCTTTCAGGCCTACTTTTGACTATGTCCTTGAAGGACTTTTTTCCCTACAACTTTCCCTTTGTCGTCTCTTTTCCCTAGTTCTTTATTGTCCTGGGATTTGACATCCCATGGGCTAGTTCCTTCCTTACCAGAGGGCGGCCTTCCCTCTCCCCTTTCAGGGAGTTACTGTGCTTCTTCTTCTTCCTTTACCAGAACCCCCAAAACCCTAAGTTTTCCATTTTTCTCCAGGTTTAATCTTCCCTATGCATCTCCCTCCACCTTTTTTCTGATACAAGTTATATGTTGTTGCTTAGATGTAGACACAAATGACACAAAATCAATCAATCTAACTCTATGAAGAATACATCTAAGAATCCAGTCCTACGCTACCTTTCTTCATTAGGATTGACATTATCTTCCATCATAATTTATTATATTCTGGAAGGAACTTTCCCAACTCAAAGATATGTGCTAAGAAAAGTGTTGTAACTTTTTGTGCTCACATATTTCACCCCTCTAAGTATTCTAAAATGTTTAGAAAATTTCCAAACTTTGGCTACCAATGAGTATTACCATTCTACCATGAGAGGGATCACCCAACAACTAGTTTAAATTCCCAACATTCAAACAAAACACCCAACCACTAGTTTAAATGCCCAACATTCAAAAACAACCAACAACTAGTTTAAACACCCAACAACTAAAAATAAAAATTCGACTCAAGCAATTGGAATTTTGACCCAACAAATAAAACATTGCTTCAACAATTAATTAAAGATTCAACTCAAGCAATTTGAATTCCAACCCATCAAATAAAAAATTTCCCCAAAAATTAAAGATTGACCCCAACAATGAAAAATTACTTAGTGACAAAGTATGTATGGATCAAAGGAAAGAAAAAATCTCCCAGGGAAGAGTCCAATAGGCAGATTAGAGGAAAAATAATTAGATATTATATAGAAAAAAAAAACATCTCTTTCTTTTCAACCATATATTTAAAATATTAATCCTACGATAGCCATCATAGAGTTGTTAATGTACTTCATTTACACACAGAGAATGGTTCCACACACAATAAAATAACTAGACATCAATTTAACATGAAAAAGAAAAACATAAAACACAATAAACAATCAATGAACATAAGGATTTTACCCTAAAACCCAATTGGGATAACTAGCTTAGAAATGAGGTTCAATTCTTCATTTTGACAATTTCTGGTTATATTGCTTTGATGGCTTTCTAGGAATCTTCATCTCTTGGCCAAAATACCCCAATGATAATGGAGGTGAAGGAGGAAATAGGAAGATTTGGAGGGTAAAAAAACTTATCATTTCATTTTATCTCATTCAACATTTACATTTGCATTGATTTACAATGTTTAGTAACTTTCTTTAATCATCACATTGCATTGTAGATACTAAGTCTTGTACCCATTTCATTCAGCATAAGTCATTGTTCATTGTATTCTCTAAATGCACGTATATGAAAGGGGATCAACACTTTCCTGTGATTTACTTATATGACCATCCATGGCCTGTTGGCTACCAAAGATCCACTAGTCATCCAAATGAGTCCCACTGATCCTATTGGTAATCAACATATGGCATATCACCCATCAAAATGTGGATGTCATAGTTACAGTGTTGAATTTGTTCCAAAGTTGATGATGCCCATCATGTTTGACCCAGGTCACTTGGTGCAAATATAATTAATGAATTCAATAAAGGGAAGTATGTTGACATAGAATTGTGATGAAAACGTTTCATCACCAAATTACAATAATAAGATAAACACTTTTGAGAGGTACTTGGATTCATCTATTTAAATTTTGACAAAGCTTGTGGGAATACAAGAAATGGCATATATAAAAGAAGAGTACAATAATAGGGACATGAAATAAAAAATGAACACTCAAATGAAAGGAAGAAACTACTAAAAATGTAAGGGAAACAATTAATTCTTATCCCTTTCCTGCTCTAAAACTTTGAGAATGTTTGCATGTGAGTGAGGCAATGAGCAGAAGTATGAACAAAAATGACAAAAACAATCCGAAATTGTGCAGGAAGATTCAAACTATAATTTGGTCCATAGCATCCCCATTGATGAAAATGAATTTATTATCTTACAATGGTCCAACTGTAACATCCTGAATCTCGCTAAAGCCATAAAGCATGCATGAATATTAATCACTATCTCCCCCTGATGATGAAGGATATGCCCAGGAGAATTTCCACACTCAACTATTGAAGCCACATTAGCATAATTAGTAATCCATGTAATTTGAAAATGGTTCTATCCTACTAATGAATATGCACATCGACATTGTCTAAACATTTTATGTTTTATCATTTTTCATCTAGATTTGGTGATATAGATCTAGGAAAAATCACAGTTTTCTATTGTTTAAATTGCATTTCTAAATGCATAGATGGAATCAACTTCCTGAAAAACCCTCTAGAACACTTGAATTATACAAAATTAACTACTCAAATCTGGAGATCAAACAATTTCTCACCATATTTGCAGAATTAAACGAATAATATCCCCACAAAAAAAAATAAAATTAAAACATTTAAAATACTAAATATGTACCTACAAAAGGGAAATATCATATAGCCTTGGTGAATATAGCACTCCATATTTCCAAAACACAAAGAAAGAAATTGCATAATTGTTGTAGGTGAATCCCCCTGCGGACAAGTGGATTCTCTCTTGGTCTCTAAACTCCTAAGGCCAAGACAGAAGGTGCTTGACATGGACACTAACTTCCTTTTAGATCTAATCAAGATAATGGAAGAAAGAGAAGGATAAATATATGTACCTTATGAACGACGTTTGTCCTTGCAAAGTCCAGGCTGAGCCTCGATCTTGAGCTCCTTGATAGGTCCTACAAAACAAAAAAAGATACAATGGACTTCCTACTCTACTGATATTATCTCAAACATAGATCCATCTATTGCAGAAAAACTTATATGGAACAAGTACAAGTTTGAAAGAAACAGGACAAGCTTTGATTATATTAATGAGAACAAGTAAAAGTACTTACAATCCTTTGAATGAAGGTGCAACGGCCTCTTCTAGTTCTCCTTTTCCAACCCTTTTCTCAATCAATGTCCACTGATTTCTTTGATGACATCTCACTCATGAGATCATAAGTTTGATGTAATTCTCAATTGTCATTGTTCAATACCACTTATAGGATCATAAGTTTGGTATCAATCTCAATTCTCCATTGTGCCCTTCACCATAAGAAGGCATCCTTATATAACCTTGGAGGAGTCCAACCACTTGAGATATATTTGAGATGAGTTGAGGATTCCTCTCCTTAAGTTGAGGATCTCCCCTAAGATCATGCCTTGACCATCTATTCGAATCCAACTACCTTCAGGATTTAAGGGATTCTTCCCTAATTTGCCTCAACAAACCCAGAATTTTCTCAAAAGAAGGTAGCTCTCCCCCATAAGGGTGCACAGGGCACTCAATCACTTCCCCAAAGAGGCTCAGGGAGTGCCAACACTCCTTGATAGAGGGTAGGGGAGCGCTTCTCTCCAAAATTCATTTTTTGAGTGGTTTTTCCAATGGCAAAGGGCTTGTACTTCTTGCCAAGTGATTTGTATTCTTCCAAACTATCCTTTGAGGTGTCTTAAGTGTCTTCATGATGTCGTTATGGGAACGACATAGGCAAGATGGAAACATATTTTTTTGACACTTGCAACACTTATAGTCAAGATGCGACACTTGCGGACAAGATGCGACACTTACAACACTCGTAATGACGACACTTGTGACACTATTGAAGTGGGTAATTTTGAGGTGTAACAGATTTCCCCCCAAAGTATGAAGTTAGAAGATGATGATGACTGAAATACTTTGTATACTTTTTCGAGCAAGGGTATGGATGTAGAGAAACTAGAAAAAGATGCACACAACCATCAGACAAATATTATGACATGTTTCAAAAATCCAAGGAAGGCATAGCTATGCTTGAGTGATAAAGACTTTTTAGGTATGTCTGCCATAAAATACACTGCGGATCCATAATTATATTGAAAAAATGGTATATCCACTACAAATAAAATGTGGATCTATACTCCTTATGACCTGAATTGATTGTAGCCACGAAGAATACATAGTGGATCTACGAGATGACAAGACATAGCCACGACCAATACAAAGTGGATCTATGTAACAATATATGTGTCATAATTCAAAAGAACTCCTTCCCAACCTAGGCAAAGTATACATAAGAGTGATGACTCAACCCAGGGTCTTCTTACCGATCTCGATGTATTACGAAACTGACCATGTGAATAGATGTCCTGCTATCGAACATGGCAGAAACCACTTGATTACCGGTCAATGACGTAAACCGTTAACAAGCGTGAGGGAAATCACCATTGATGTCAATGATTCCCAAGGTACTCTAGTACATTCTGACGAATGTGAATAGATGAGATGAATTCGAACCTCTGTAGAATCATTCTATCAGAGGTCAATGATGTAAACCCACTGCCAGACATGAGGAGGCCTGCCATTGAGGCATGCAGGTCCCAATGTACTAACTGGTTTCTAAGTCTAGTTCCTAGATAATGTGTTGAAGTCGATAGGAATAGACTTGTCGAAGGAGGGCCTTGATGTATCCTCCATCAATGACATGAAATTGACACAAAGATTTAATTGGTAGATCAAATGAACATGGACTGACATGGGTATTGAAACAGGATATCTGTGATGGTTGACTCTCGAGGCAGATACTTCCCTTGAACACTGAGGCACGGCAACAGAAACATGACATAGGCCAAAACATGATAATGCAGTGGATACAGTGACTTTCATCGGGTGACCCAAAGGAGTAAAAGAAACTCAGAGGATTGGTTTAGTGCAGAGGTCCAGTGGATTAAAATGTGTGCAAAGACAAAGTTTCGTGTTCAAGGGTGATCGTAAGAGTTACTCGTAGTGTTCTCAAAAACTTCTTGGCTTGCTTATTTCAATTTCACCCCCATCTAGATAGATGAGTACCTCTTTTTTAATTTAACGATCTCGAGGAGGGAAACACATACTCGATATGACTCACCTTCGGTAATTCCCTCTTCCTTGTTTAATGAACTGAAATAAGTAAGGGCTCGGTCCCATATGGGCCCTTCAATGTATGATCGTTTAACGAGTCCAGAGAAGGTAAAATCGATGGTTTTTCATATTTAGAGAGTCTGAAAACAACTTAAAGACGACTCCAATGTTGTCCTTTTTCGTAATGTTAGTCTCGCGAGGCTAAAAAAGAGATAAAGTATCACTCAAAAGACACCCTTTCAAACCTTTTAATGAGTGGGAAAGGAAGCAAGATCACTCGACAATATTTTCATGTTTAGAGAGTCTGAAAAGAGCTCAAAGACGACTCCAGGGGGTTCCTTTTTCGTATATCCATGCAGGTCCGAAAAAGAGATAAAATTTTACCCAGATGCATTCTCATGTATTTACGAGCATGAGAAAGAACAAAGACTAAGCTTAGTATGCCCCTATCTTGAAAGCTAGTGGATTAACTCCAAAATGATCATCAAAGGATGGAGACATGCCCTCCAAGCTTCAATTCATTCACCAACTTTGAGGTTGTCACCAATTTCTCTACTAGACGGAGAAAAAGGATAAGAGTGGATGAAAAGAAGGTTCAATAGAGGTGACTTTTTCATTTTTTAATGAGCTTGTTACAGAGAAGAGAAATTGTGATCGTGACCTCTATTTCATTTTTTAACGAGCATGCCACAGAGAGAAAAACTATGCTCGTGACATCTGTTTCATTTTTTAACAAGCTTCCCACAGAGAGAAAAACTATGCTTGTGGCCTCTATTTCATTTTTTAACAAGCTTTCCACAGAGAGAAAAACTATGCTTGTGACCTCTATTTCATTTTTTAACGATCTTGCCACAGAGAGAAAAACCATGCTCAAGGCCTCTGTTTCATTTTTTAACGAGCTTGCTACAAAGAAAATAAACTATGCTCGTGACCTCTTCTTGATCATGGCTTCCAAGAAAATAACGCTCTGGAAGAACACCATGTCAAGGGACAAAACTCGGTCATGGATTCCAAGAGATCTTCACTGGATGGAAGAAAATCACTCTGGAAGGAATACATGTCGAGGGTCGTGACAAGGGTAAGGATATCATGTTCCAATAGCCCTACTGAAGAGATAACCATGTCAACTACCGGATCCAAATCGTCAGAAGTTGAAGTCATGGGAGACAATGCCACATAATTAATATGTAGCGAGGGTGATACTGTTTTCATATAAGAACCATTTAGGGAGGTAATCCAGTCAGGACCAACAAACGAAAGTTGATCAATAGTCACCATTATTCCATCATGAGGGAAAGATATCACACAAAAAAGAGTGCATACAATCGTTCTCATGTCATAGAAATAATCTTGCCCAAGGAGTAAAGCGAAATCCAAGGGGTCTCAGACTACCATGACATCAATAAAGATAGTTTTCCCTCCCAAAGTTACCAGACACTGAGGAAGGGTCCCTAAAGGTTGACTAGTTCTTCTATTAAAATCTAACAGAGTCTGTGTAACTGGTGCAAGCTGAGGACAACCCAAATCATGCAAAGCAATAGAGATCAAAATACTAATGGATGCACCTTCATCTATCAGCGCTTGAGGAACGTCCTGACCACAAAACTGTACTATAATATGGAAAGGAATGTGAGAGGGAAGACGAGGTCTAGTTAGCGCACCCCAATAAAAAAGGATGGCCTCATTGCTTGGAGGGGGTTTCACGGGAGAATGAGGAATTCCCCCCAGCATGGTAGATTCTTTATCAACGAGAAAAACATGGGAATTATTGGGTTTACTCTCTAGAGGGAGAGTAGGATCGACCGATGATGGGATCAGATCGACCACTTTGGCACTCTTTAGAGGAAGAGTGGGATTGGCCAATGAAGGGATCGGAGAAACCACTTTGGTACTTGTCATAGGAGGAGTGGGATCAATCGATCATAGAATCAGATCGACCACTTGGGTTTCATTCTCTGTCAAGAGAATGGGGTTGACGGGTGGAAACAGATCAACCGCTTTGGCGTCACTCTCTAATGGGAGAGTGGGATCAACCGAGGATAGAACCAGATCGACCACTTTAACACTCTTCAGATGAAGGGTGATTGACTGAGGAAGAAACTAGATCAGTCACTTGGGTTTCACTCTGTAGATGAAGAGTGGGGTTGACCGATGACGTAACTGGATCAACTACTTGGGTTTGTGGTTCAATCGAGGAGGAAACTAGATTGACCACCTGATCAACCGGACTGACCAACGATGGAACCGAATTCACCAGTCCATCAACTAACAATGGGTTGGGGGAAATTTTACGATAACCTTTTGGAATTTGAAGTTTTTCCAAAAGAGAAGAAGCCTCGTCCATGCGAGGACAAAGGTGAGAATAATGATCACCTTTGCGTAACATACAAGGGAATTTGACAGTTGTCTTCTTCTTACCAACCTTGACATCACTAGATGATGGGGTATCATTGGCATGTCCAACAGAGGCTGATGATGTGGGGGACCACATTTCTAAGACCTTGGGAATACCAAGGCAATCCCTCAGAAAGTGGTCACCCTTACAAAGACTGCAAGGGAATTTAGGTTTCAGATTTTTCATTTTTATCTTGTTGACCTCATTAACACTCCCAGTACTATTAATAGTAACTATTTGCTTGGATCCAACATCTGATGTTGTTGGGGCCTTGGTTATTTTTGGGCTCTTCTTCTTCTTCTCTTTCCGTTTCTTCTTCTTTTGATCAACCTGGCTACTTTCTTTAGAGCTTTCACTAGGTGAAGAAGAAGAAATGGAAGGATACTTAATGGGCGAAGAAGGTGAAAATTCAATGTGAGGTTGATGTGTGGGTGGTGTACTGACATATAAAGTATTAGGTGCAGTTGAGATATTGGGAGGATTCGATATCACCGGAGTGGGGAACAACCAAACCGGTAATCCAATGGTGAGTCCCGGAAGACTCAATGTGGCAATGTATGGAGGACCGAATTTTCCAAACGAAGGAAAGGTATAAGGTTCCCTAGGAGAAGGAGTTCCTCCATTGGTACTCTTAGGATTTGATGCCATTAACACTAACTCGACCTAAGGTCCACTAAGAAACACAACCAACACACGCTATGAATCTGAGAAGCAAACAATCAAACAAAACCTTCCCACTATGAAACCACTAGTTGGTGATGAAATCCAACGTCGTGAGATCAAAATAGGAAGGGGTAGGGATAGAGCGGGTGGATCAGTTACATTAGTGACCTTCTTAATGGACTTACGCCTTGGTGCAAGCTTCCATGCAATAATTGTGGATTTACCCTCCAAGGAGCTCGAGTGAGTTTGACCAACGTCTGTTCCAGGTACAGTGAGACTTCCCTTCACTGTCACCTTGTGTGAGACCCTAAAGATTATGGCTACTAAGGTCACCAATTCACAGTCAGCCCCTAGGCGGGTATAATCGACAGTCCGATCTGAATGTATGGGCAGGATAACAACTCCAAAATCAACTCAAGAGGCTCCCACACATAATCGTGGGTATACCCTCAAGTGACCCCCAATATAAAATATGACCACTACAAACAGTTGGGCCACAGAGGGATAATCTCTGTAACTCACCCGAATGTGACCTTGTGCATAACCCCTGTGTGAGAGAGGGATCCTAGAAATACTATATTACAATTGGATTTTCTCTCCCTATCACAACATGCTAAGTTTGTTTGATAGCTTTGGAAAGTTATCCTTTCAACCTATTCTAAAGCCCTACACCTTAAACTAATGTAGGTTTGCTAACAAAGATCTAAAAAGTCTGATAAATTTTAGTTAAGCGATGATTTTAGTGGTTGTTGTTTACTCAGAGGTGTATGAGAGTGAAGACTGATGATATTATGACTCAGTTCCCAAAACATGCAAAAGAAATGATAAGCAATCTTTTCTTTCAATGAATGTCTAATTAAGGGAAGGAGAAGGATTTTCCTTTCATTGTCAAACACTAAGATGAAAAAAACTCATGCAATAGTCCTCAATAAGGAATCCAATGCAATGCTAAAATGGTTGTATGTGACTAATAACCAGTAGATGTAAAGCTTCCTATGCTAATCGGGCTTCAAGATTTGTGAGATTTAAGCAATCTGGAAGCAAACTTCACATAAACCAAAAGAAACCCTTGTTGTGATCAAACAAGGAATAGAAAGCCAAAAACTCAAAAGGAAGAAGAAAGATCTTGGAAAAGATGACTCGAATATCAAAAGGAAAAGTGCAAAATACCTTTGAAACTCCTTACAAAGTTTTCACTCACTCAGATAAACGAGAAGAAAACGACAAATTTACTTCAAATCATGAAGATCAAAGAGTTATTGAAAAGTAAGAAAAAATGTCGAAAAATCCAAACAAGAGATGATGAATCCTTCGAAAACAAGGTGGTTTGAGGGCCAAACAAGGACACACTAAGATATCATGAACCTTGAGCAAATGAATTAGCAAAAAGACTAAGAAAAAACCAATTTTTAAGAATTTTTTTTGCAAAAAATGGGGTAGTGCTCCCCCATAAGGGGACACAGAGTGATCCAACACTCTATGGAACACTGTAAGGGAGTGCCAACACCCTGGTGCTAAGGGAAAGGGAGCGCTCTGCTGCAAAAACTCAAAGAAATGCCCAGAAACTCAAAAAAAACTCAGGAAAAATGAAAAATTCTATGTTTAAGATAAATCCAAAAGCCAACAATCAAACCTAAGGATCAGAGACATTCATGGAGAAGGTCAAACCAGTGGGAAAATCAATCCAAGACAAGACCTAGGAAAGGAAAAAAATCAGAGCTCCTCCCCAGTGGAGTAATCAATTTCTATTGTAGGTGAATCCCCCTGCGGACAAGTGGATTCTCTCTTGGTCTCTAAACTCCTAAGGCCAAGACAGAAGTTGCTTAGCATGGACACTGACTTCCTTTTATATCTAATCAAGATAATGGAAGAAAGAGAAGGATAAATATATGTACCTTATGAACGAAGTTTTTCCTTGCAAAGTCTAGGCCGAGCCTCGATCTTGAGCTCCTTGATAGGTCCTACAAAACAAGCAAAGATACAATGGAATTCCTACTCTACTGAGATTATCTCAATCATAGATCCATCTACTGCAGACAAACTTATATGGAACAAGTACAAGTTTTAAAGAAATAGGCCAAGCATTGATTATTGTTCGTGCTCGAATCGTCGCCGGGTGAGCAAGAATGGGAGCACTAGCATGCCCTGTTGGGCTCAGCAAGGCAGAACAGGTTGCTGTGGATCAAAATGGGTTAACAGAGAACATAAAACCAAACAAAATAAAATCTATCTAACAACTGAAAAGCAAATAACATTACAACAATAAACAAAACTTCAAACGTGAGACAAGGGAGTTCCCAGTGGTTTCAAGGCTTGATCTATTAGAAAAAACCAAAGCACACGCTGTAGAAAGGGATAATGGTTCCTCTTCCCTCCAACAGAAGGTCCTTCGGGAATCCTCAACTGAATGCCTTCCTTACAAAATGAACAAAGCAGAAATGGATGGTGAGAGAACTCGGTATTACACAGCTGATGAACTGGTTATCAAAGACTAGGCTTAGCAGCATCTGAACAGCGTAACTCTACTTTGAATTCTCTCTTGAAACAATGAGCCTTCACTGCTTTTTATAGCCATTTCCAGGCGGTCACGTAACTAGTTCCCGGTGTAGACACAGGCCAATTTAGGGTTCGCTTAAGCCATAAATTTGCCGTATTTGCAGAACCGACCCTGATCTGAGGGTCAAATCATCTTGGGGGCCGGTCCATAGGCGGTCGGGAGTCCGACTTAGGCAATTAATGCGTCGTATTAGCAAATGCGTGGCTTTTTGTATGGACAGGCGCGCGTCGGGTGCGCATGCGCTTGTTGTACGTTTTTATCCCACGCATATGCGCGCGCACCCTACTGCTGTAAAGCGCCCTTCAATTTCTGGTTACTTTGTATAGTTTTTGACCCTTCTGGAATGCTGTGAACAGTTCCATGAATGACTTCATTGCTGTTTTGATGATGTAGAGTTCTTGTCGTCATGTGCAGATGATGTGGAGTTCTTGTTGCCATGTGCAGACGAAATTTCAGTGATAACAGATGCCCCCTGATGGATGAGGTTAGGAGCATACGTATAGCCGAAATCCATCAATGTTTCTTCTACTGAGACTGTGGTTGTAAAGGAAAGCAATAGTGGGACCCTTCGGAACGATCCGTTGGAGGA